>CAUYQV010003518.1:0-15086 GCA_963574575.1 Galagoides demidoff
AGCAATAGAATTGCTTGAGCCCAAATATTTTGAGGTTGCTATAAGCTTTGATGCCATGGCACTCTACATGGAGCTATAATTTGAGACTGTTTTTTTTTTTTTTTTTTTTTTGAGACGGAGCCTCAAGCTATCCCCCTGGATAGAGTGCCATGGCATCATAGCTCATAGCAACCTCCAACTCCTGGCTCAGTGAGTCTCCTGCCTCCGCTTCCCAGGTAGCTGGGACCATAGGCGCCCGCCACAATGCCCAGCCATTTTTTTTTTTTTTTGGTTGCAGCCATCATTGTTGTTTGGCGGGCCCTGGCTGGGGATTCGAACCCGCCACGTTAGGTGTACGTGGCTGGCGCCTTGGCCGATTGAGCTACAGTCGCCGAGCCTAATTTGAGACTCTTGGCTCAAAAAACAAAAATAAAAAACACATATAAGAGCTCATATAGATGAGAAGTTATATAAATATGAATTGTGTGATAAACGATTTGCTCAGAAATGCCAGCTAGTCTTCCATAGTCAAATTCATTATGGTGAGGAAAAACCCTATAAATGTAATGTATGCCATTTATAATTTGCAGCTTCAAGAAATCTCAAGGTTCATGCAAGGAAACATGATGGAGAGAAGGCTTACGTCTGTGATAGGTGTGGACAGAGATTTGCCCAAACTACTAGCACCCTGGTCTATTACGATCATGGACTCACTGGAGAAAAGTCTCATGTGTGTGATACTTGTGGGAAGGCGTTTGCTTTCTCTAGTTTTTTTTTATCACTCGTTCTTGAAAACATACAGGTGAAAAATCGTACATATGTGGCATTTATGGGAAAAGTTTTATTTTCTCGGGAGAGCTCAACAAACACTTTCAGTAGGTTTTTTTCTTATTCTTTTTTTTTTTTTTTTTTGTAGAGACAGAGTCTCACTTTATCACCCTCAGTAGAGTGCTGAGGCATTACACAGCTCACGGCAACATCTAACTCCTGGGCTTAGGCGATTCTCCTGTCTTGGCCTCCTGTGTAGCTGGGACTACAGTCACCTGCCACAGTGCCTGGCTATTTTATTGTTGCAGTTTGGCCAGGGCCAGGCTTGAACCTGCCACCCTTGGTATATGGGGCCAGCGCCCTACCCCCTCAGCCACAGGCGCCGCCCTTCTCTCTCTCTCTTTTTTTTTTTTTTTTTTTTGAGATAAGAGTCTTACTCTCACTGAGGCAGGGTACTGTGGTATCATAGCTCACAGCAAGCTCAAGTTCTTGGGCTGAAGTGATCTTCTCACCTCAGTCTCCTGAGTAGCTGGGACTACAGGTGCCCACCACAACTCCTGGTTAGTTTTTGTATTTTTAGTGGTGTTGGGGGTCTCACTCTTGCTTAGACTGGTCTCAAAATCCTGAGCTCAAGCAGTCTACCCACCTCAGCCTCCCACAGCATGAGTTACCATTCTTGGCCATCAATAAGCATTTTCAAATCTATACAGGATGAAGACCATTTATCTGCAAATTATGTAGAAATTCTCATACAGATACTAAAAGTTTATTTTATTATTATTATTAGTTCTTGAGATAGAGTCTTACTATGTCACTCTTGGTAGAGTGCCCATGGCGTCATAGTTCATAGCAACCTCAAACTCTTAGGTTTAAGCGATTCTCTTGCCTCAGCCTCCCAAGAAGCTGGGACTACAGGTACCCACCACAACGCCTGGCTATTTTTTTGTTGGAGTTGTCATTGTTGTTTTGCTGGCCTGGACCAGGTTCGAACCCACCAGCCTTGGTATATGTGGCCAGTGCCCTACTCACTGACCTATAGTTGCTACCCAGATATTAAAAGTTTAAAGAAGCACAAACAAAAGTCCATTCTGGTGCAGATAAAATTCTAGATTCTTGTGTAGAGGAGCCTACTGCGAGTGAAGAAGATTCCATACATAAAAGTTCTTTATCAGATACTATGGATGTGAAGCCTTCTAATAGGAGTTTACCACTAACTCTTCCACTTGGGACTGAGGACCATATGCTTTTACCTGTCAAAGGTAGTCAGTCATTCTGTGTATATATCATATACATTTTTGAAGTTAACTGTGAATTAATATTCAGAACCAGAATTGATTTTTTTCTTTTTCAATTATCCTGACTTTATTTATTTATTTATTTATTTTTTTGAGACGGAGCCTCAAGCTATCCCCCTGGTTAGAGTGCCATGGCATACAGCTCATAGCAACCTCCAACTCCTGGGCTCAAGCGAGTCTCCTGCCTCAGCCTCCCCAGTAGCTGGGACCACAGGCGCCTACCACAACGCCCAGCCATTTTTTGGTTGCAGCCATCGTTGTTTGGCGGGCCCGGGCTGGGGATAATTATCCTGACTTTATGAGGAATATGGAATTGCTAAGACATCTCTGGTAGGAAACATAAACATGTCTGGTAAGGTGCATAGATTCATATTAAATTCCCATTCATTTGGGGAAAAAGAATTTGGAAAGCATTGAATGGAGCTTTGGGTTCTATTGCTGATTATACTCCTGATTGAGTTCTTATAATATTAGCCAATTGTTTTCTCCCCTGATCCTTTATTGGCAGTGAGTTCCATCCATATCATTTCCTGATGGTGTCATCGTCTGAGCCATAGGCTGCACTATTTTTTTGTTTTTTTTTTTAAGAGACAGAGTCTCACTTCGTTGCCCTTGGTAGAGTGCCTTCGTGTCACAGCTCACAGCAACTTGGTGTGAGTTCTTGGGCTTAGGCGATTCTTTTGCCTCAGCCTCCCAAGTAGCTGGGACTACAGGCGTCTGCCAGAATGCCTGGCTATTTTTCTTTGTTGCAGTTTGGCAGGGTCAGGTTCGAACCCGCCACCCTCACTATATGGGGCCAGCGCCCTACTCACTGAGCCACAGGCACTGCCCAGGCTGCTCTATTTTTACAACAGGGTGTGCCCTTCTTTTCTGCTCTATATTTTGTCTTTCTTTCTTCCTTTTCTCTCCCCTTCCTTTTTTTTTTTTTGGCCTGGGCTGGGTTTGAACCTGCCACCTCCGGCATATGGGACAGGCGCCCTACCCTTTTGAGCCACAGGCGTCACCTTCTTTTCTTTCTTTTGTCTCACTCTACTGCCCACACTACAGTGCCATGGCATCAGCCTAGCTCGTAGCAACCTCAGACTCCTGGGTTCAAGTGATCCTCCTGCCTTAGCCTCCTAAGTAGCTGAAACTACAGGTGCCCCCCCTCTAATACCCAACTAATTGTTTTTTGTTTTCTTTTTTTTTTTTTGAGATAGAGTCTCACTTTCTTGCCCTTGGTAGAGTGTCATGGCAGCATCACACTGCTAACAGCAACCTCTAGCTCTTGGGCTTAGGTGATTCTCTTGCCTCAGCCTCTGGAGTAGCTGGGACTATAGGTGCCCGCCACAATGCCTGGCTGTTTTCTTTTGTTGTTGTGGTTTAGCCGGGCTGGGTTTGAACCTGCCACCTTCGGTATATAGGGCCAGCACCCTACTCACTGAGCCATAGGCACCGCCCAGTTTTTTTTTGTTTTTTGCCAGCACCCTACTCACTGAGCCATAGGCACCGCCCAGTTTTTTTTTGTTTTTTTTTTTGAGACAGAGTCTCTTGGCTTAGTGCCTGTGCCTCAAGCAGCTAAGGTACCAGCCCCATACACCTGAGCTGGTAGGTTCGAATCCAGCCTGGGCCCGCCAAACAACAATGATGGCTGAAACCAAAAAATGGCCCGGCGCTGCGGCAGGGGCCTGTAGCCCCAGCTACTTTGGAGGTAGAGGCAGGAGGATTGCTTAAGCCCAGGAATTGGAGGTTGCTGTGAGCTGTGATGCCATGGCACTCTACCGAGGGCGACAGCTTGAGGCTCTGTCTCAAAAACAAAAAAACAAAACTGAGACAGAATCTCAAGCTGTCGCCCTGGGAAGTGTGCTGTGGTGTCACAGCTAATAGCTACCTCAAACTCTTGAGCTTAAGCGATTATCTTGCCTCAGCCTCCTAAGTACCTGGGACTACGGGTGCCTGTCACAACACCTGGCTGTTTTTTTGTTGTTGCAGTTGTTGTTTAGGCCTGGGCCGGGTTTGATCCTGCCAGCCTCTGTCTATGGCACCATAACCACTACTATGAGTGCTGAGCCTGTTCTATTTTTTTAGTAGAGAGAAGGTTTTGCTCTCAGACTGGTCTCAAACTCCTGATCTCAGCAATCCTCCCACCTCAGCCTCCCAAAGTGCTAGGATTACAGGCATGAGCCACCACGGCTTGCCCATATTACATTTCTTCTCCATCATCATCATCAATAGTAGCTTCCTGTTCACTCTTTTCTAGAACAAATAACTTCAGGTTCCACCTCTACAAATTCTTCCTGTTTACTATCTGAACTAGGGAAAATATTTTCATTTTCTTTTTGTAGAGACAGTCTCACTTTATCGCCCTTGGTAGAGTGCCATGGAGTCACACAGCTCACAGCAATCTCCAGCTCCTGGGCTTAGGCGATTCTCTTGCCTCAGCCTCCTGAGTAGCTGGGACTACAGGTGTCCTCCACAATGCCTGGCTATTTTTTTGTTGTAGTTTGGCCGGGGCTGAGTTTGAACCCACCACCCTTGGTATGTGGGGCCAGTGTCCTACCCACTGAGTCACAGGTACAGCCCCATCATTTTCATTTTTTTTTTCTTTTTGCAGTTTTTGGCTGGGACTGGGTTTGAACCCGCCACCTCTGGTATATGGGGCCGGCACCCTACTCCTTTGACCCACAGGTGCTGCACCTTTTATCATTTTCTTTAAAATCTGACACTATCAGTTTTTCCTCTGTCTCAGTTACTGACAAATTATATTGCCTCTCTGCCATATTTGTGTCTGTATCATGAGGGGAAAAAAGTAAGTTATTGCTTTACATAAATAGATTTATAGAATTGTCAGATATTCTTTATTTTTAGTCCTCCATACTCTGATGTTTACTAAACAACAGATACTTTGCTTATTAGCTTGAGTATGAAAAACACTTAGAAAAAATGAGACTATCAGCTTTTCCTAGGAAAGAGACTGCAACTCATTGTTGCCAGTAGGAAAAGTGTTAAGAACTACTGATCCAAGAGTGCTGACATGTGAAAATATCATGGATGGATGGATAAAGTCTAATGACAAAAGGCATAAATGGTGAAACCACAACCCCCAGCATAAACAAACTACAGTGGAGGGTTCAGTCCTAACCCCCCCCCCCATTGTTATACATCTGTTTTAGGAACAAGAGTAGTTGATTACAGTGTACTTTGGCCATGCCTGAAAGAAGACCTTTCTGTTCAAAGCTGACCTCTTGAGATTACCTGAAGGCCATAGCATTGCATTAAAACCAGTGAGAGATAGGCTTCTGTCTGGTTCCTTTACGATGCTGTTGGTCAGGCCAGGCGCA
Organism: Galagoides demidoff; assembly: GCA_963574575.1. NCBI lineage: Eukaryota > Metazoa > Chordata > Mammalia > Primates > Galagidae > Galagoides > Galagoides demidoff. The sequence continues at coordinate 5,363 of CAUYQV010003518.1, forward strand.
GTGGTTCACGCTTATAATCCTAGTGCTCTAGGAATCCGAGGTGGGTGGATTTCCTGAGCTCAGGAGTTGGTGACTAGCTTGAGCAAGAGCAAGACCCTATCTCTAAAAATAGCCAGGCCTGATAGGCGCCTATAGTCCCAGCTACTCAGGAGGCTGAGGCAAGAAAATTGCTTTTAACCTAAGAGCTTGAGGGTGCTGTCATCTATGACGGCATTTTACTGAGGGTGACAAAGTGAGACTCTGTCTCAAAAATGAAAAAAAGGTGCTCATGGCAAAAGGTACTTTGCAGGTGACTTTCCTAATTACTGGAAAAAAGATTTTTAATCTCTTCAGAAGACACCGATGGCTTAGCCTATACTTCTGATCCCTTGAAGGAAATTGATTATCATGAAGTTTCTACTCATGATTATCTTCAGTAGAGATAGAACCACACACAGCACCTTTATCCCTGTCTCTTGTTCTCAGGTTGTGGAGCATGGCCTATTTGTCAAACACTGCAAAGTGGAGGTATATTTGCTGGAATTGAAGCTCTGTGAGAACAGTGACCCCACCAATGTGCTGAGTTGCCATTTTAGTAAAGCAGACACCATTGGTAAGCAGTTGGGTTGGGCTGCCTGTTATCTGGTGAGAGTAGTTCAGGGCATTGTGATTGATGGGAGGCAAGATGGGGTGCCTTCAGATTTTCGACTTAGATCGTCTTGGGCTGTGGTTGCTTGACTGAGGAGTCAAGCCTGGGAATCATGGTCTGTAGAACAATTGGCCATGGTCCTTTCCCATTTGTCATATTATGGTGAAGATGAAATAATGTAGATTCAGAAGTTGAAAAATAATTTATTGTAGAAATCTCAGCAAGAAATTGGCAGAGCCAGCTTTTTTGTGTGTTTGTGTGTGTGTGATAGAGTCTTGTTCTGTTGCCCTGGGTCGAATGCAATGCCATTTTTTTTTTTTTTTTTTTTTAAAAAAGAGATTTTAAAAATTTTATTCTTTAAAGATGTTTATTTTATTTTGCTTTTTTTGGCCAGGGCTAGGTTTGAACCTGCCACCTCTGGCATATGGGGCCAGCACCCTACTCCTTGAGCCACAGGCACCACCCAAGATGTTTGTTTATTTAAAGCAAGGAAAACATGGCTCAGTATCTTCTTCTTCTTCTTTTTTTTTTTTTTTTTGAGACAGTCTCAGTCGCCTTGGGTTTCAGTGCTCTGGCATCATAGCTCACAGCAATCTCAAATTCTTGGGCTCAAGAGATCCTTTTGCCTCAGCCTCCCCACCAGCTAGGACTACAGATGCCGGCCACAGCTCCCAGCTATTTTTAGAGGCTCTTGTGCTTGCTGAGACTGACCTGGAACTCCTGAGCTTGAGCAATCCACCTGTCTCAGCCTCCCAGAGTGCTAGGATTATAGGCGTGTGCCACCATGCCTGGCTGATGGCTCTGTATCTTTCAAACAAAGTAAATATAGGGACAGATTTTTTTAATTCTTAAACATCTTCAGTAATCACTGCAGAATATAAGAAGTTCCAATTATTGCTGAGGGATAATTATTAATAAAGACAGCAAAGCTGTGAGTAAAACCTCAATATTCTAATAGTCTAATTTCTAATATACTCCAAAGGTCAGCAAACTGTTGCCCGAGAGCCAATCTGGCCTGCCAACTATTTTTGCTAAAGTTTTATTGGAACACAGCCACATCCATTTGTTAAAGTATTTTTCATGGTTGCTCTCCATAATAGCATCTTTGAGTAGCTGGAATGGAGACTATATGCCTGTAAAGTCAAAAATATTTATCATCTGGCCCAAATGACAAAACCTTCTAAAACTCTGAAATGATTGTGTAAAGACCACTGACTTACTTCCAGAGCTCCAACTCTTATTAAACATCAACAAGTCTCTACGGTTAAACAACCATACTGGACTAGAAAGATTTGGTGAAGGATCTGATGGGAAAGGGAGATAATTCGTCATCTGCACCACAGCCAGAGACATCATGGCTGACACCTCCATCACTAGGTAACTTGGAAAAAGGACAGAACTTGCAGAAACTCTTGAACATTTAACTCATCTACAAGTGCAAGAAGAGGTCGACCTAGTTGACCACTACACATTTTAATCTCTGTGATTACCTAAAATGACTTAAAGTAAAACCGTAAGTAAACTCAGAACCATCTGAGTGCATGAGCTAAACCTCTCCTAACATCTGCCTATGTGGAGAGTGGGGAAGTAGTACATTTCAGAAAAATGGAAGCAAAACGGTTAAAGAAGGGTATGTGGAAGTTTGTTTTCTTGAAATTTTTCAGTAAATTTGAAATTATAACAAAACAACAACAAAAAAAAAATAGAAAAACAGTGAAAACAGGTTGGGTGTGGTGACTCATGCCTGTAATCCTAGGACTCCGGGAGGTCAAGGCTGGTGGATTGCTTGAGCTCAGGAGTTTGAGACCAGCCTGAGCAAGAAGAAGATCTCGGCTCTAAAAAATAGCCTGGCATTGTGGCAGGTGCAGGTAGTGCTAGCTACGTAGGAGGCTGAGGCAGGAGGATCACTTCAGCCCAAGAGTTTGAGGCTGCTGTGAGCTATGATGCCACAGCATGCTACCAAGGGTGTCCAAAGTAAAACTCTGCCTCAAAAAGAAAATATAGTTAAAACAAAATAAAATAGTAGAAAAATAACTAAAACGATTTTAAATGTTAGCACTTAAAAGGGAAACTTCAATGACCTTCTTCAACATGCAAAGTTAACGTGATATATAGATAATATGTCTGTCAAACATCCAACCACGTCCAGCGTGTCTGCTGAATAGAGCATGCTCGGGTCAGCAGACTACTCTTCCTCCCTCTCATTCTGCATCCTAAAGTACCATCTTACAAATTTTACCCTTTGAATCTATCTTACTTTCCATAAAACAAGCTGGCTAATAACTAAAGAGATCATAGACAGGCAAGAAGCCAGAGGTGGAGAGAAGAGTAGAAGGAAAAGGAAAAAGGAGTAATGAGGCCAAGGAAAGGATGGAGGGGGAGAATGAGGAATAAAAGAGCCTCCTTCATCAACAAACTAGACTGACACGTTCCAAAGGGCCACAAGTGTGAACAGGCCTTTGTGATCCTGTCTTTGGCAGAACAGGAAGCCAACTTAAGCGATACACTTGACTCTCCTACGATACATGTGCATCCCTTACATCTCATATGTACACCTATTACATATTCAAAAAAGAGATGAGTTATTTTTATAAAACACAAACACTAAGCAAAAATTATGCTAACTGAAAAAGTGCCTAGAGAGCCACACACATCCACGTTGTTAAATATAGAAGCTAACTGTAATGAGAATCATTATCTCCAGTTTCCAAGGATACCAGAATAAGCACTACTCCTAAATTGCAGTTCATTCAGCAAAGGGCAGAGAGTCATTTATATTCAGGGTCATCCCTGGCTGATAGCAGATGTGGAGGGAGGATCAGGGTAAATCACCCTGCTTGTTCCATTCTGTTTGTGAACTACTCCAGGTCCTGGTCCCCAACCCCCACCCTCTGGTCCTAACCTTGGTCAATGTTTTATGGGGAAAATTGGAAAATCTGCTTGTCAACAGCAACTTCCAAGAGAAAACCCACAAGAGGCAGGGCAGTCTGAGGTGCGATGAACACTGGGGGTGGGCTGGGGGTTGGCTTCCCTATTTGCTTTGTCTGTGGAAAGGAGCGGAGGCTGGTTTTGTGTGCCAGTCACACTAGTCGCCATCTTTTCCAGTGCCTATAAAGAAACTGCACAGTTAATTTCAACTTCCCACCCAACCAAGGCCATGTGAGGCATTTGAAGCCCACCGCTCCTACACTGCCATGTCTCTAGAATCAAATTCATCTTCAACTCACTCACCGGACTGAGTCCTTCTGTAACAATCACTTTCTGTTTGTACAGCTACAGAAATAGAAAAACTACTTTCTGACAACCTAGGAGATATTGCTTCTGAATCATTTGTTTCAGATGGTTAAAGATGGTTGATTGATTGCTTTCAATGTGGCAGGCACTGTGCCAGGCCAGGTAGTCAGTGGGGAGAACGGACAGGAGACTTCACTTACGATCACCAGGCAAAGTGTCTATAACTAATGGTGTCCTAAACTTAGGCAGTTTACGAAGAGGCAAATTATTACTTAATAAAATAGTGATGCGGGTTTTATGGATACTTGAGCTCTGTCTTAAACTTACAGAAAGTACATACAAAAATACGATCCAAATTTGAGAAAAATTTTCCATTTAGTTTCTTTCCCATCACCTGTCTAGCTAATACAGGAAGACCTCCCATGCAGCACTTCTGCTAGGTACAGAGAGGTGCTTGCCAAGGAAAGAGCTCTCTCCGCCTTCAAATGTCTCCTCCTGATAGACAGGAGACACTGTACCAGGCTAAGCTTCTTAGCTTAATGTGATAATACAGAATAAGCTGCCTATTTTGATAATGAAGACCTTCTAGGACTTCCCTCCTTTGCACCAGTTACATTGATACTGATCACTGTTTTTAAGAGGGAGAAAGAATGAAATAACAAAGGTCCCTAACAATTATGTAACATAGACGTACAAGGCAAGCTATTTCAATAGTAACACTTAATACAAAAATTACAACCTGTTTCATCCTATACATTTTAGATGACTTGAATATCACATATATAGATGTATTGTCATGAAAATTTCAGGACAGCCCAATATATATACTTTTAAACAGACTATTTTTTTTTTACTATCATATTGTTTCTAAATCCAGTAGAGAAAGTATTAAGACCCAAAGTCTCAATTTTGAAGCTTTGAAAACGCTTAAGAAGTGAAGGTTTAACTAAATGGGGCACTATTAATCTGGTTCGCTCATCCCACTCAAAGCTAGTGCTTGGGAGGGCAAACACACAGACACTTTGTTAGGTGATGAGAAAACACAGAAACCATTCACAAGTCACTGGCCAAAAGGTCACCCTCTATTTTAACATTTTTTCTGATAACCCAGATCAGTTTTCACAGACCTGTAAAGATAGAAGCCAGCTTAAGTAAAGCGACATAATTGACATAATTTTATTTTCTACTTGAGGACAGGCAACTGCACCCCCTACCCGCCAATCTTCAACACTGAAAGGACCCCAGTCACCAATTCAGGAGCCTAGAACTTGGACTTGAGCCTCGTAACCCTCAGGATGTAAAATCTCAGATGATCACCTCCCTCTGCTATTCTAACATTTAAATTACGGTCTTCTTTCTGTGTTATGTCTTTGGAAATACTTTCTAGTAGTGCACCACCCCTTTTTAACTACGAAGTGTCCAACTGGCAACCCTCAAATTATAAAGGCAGTAGAAAACGCCCCTGAGCGCTGCTGCAAATTTTTAAAAAGTAGATTAATGACAACCAGACAGGGATCAAGGTCCGCAGCCCCAGCCAGCATCCCGGCGCGGTCTGGAGCCGCTCGTATCCCGGGCCCAGCTTCCAGCCCTCCGTACTCCAGCGCAGCCTCCCCGGCCTCGCTTCCCCACGGAGGCTGCGGGCAGCAGAGACCACAGTTGTCCCGGGTGCCGTCCCGCCGATCTATGGGGTGCTGCTGGGGTGGCCGTGGTTAGCGGAAGGCAGCGGGAGGCTTGGCTGCGTGTGCGTGGGGTGGAGGTGACACCGTAACCGGAGAGTTGCGAGGGGAAGGCAGGGAAGTGCGAGCGGCAGGAGGCTGCCTGGAGGCTGCCTGGAGGCTGCTTTCGGCCGCGGGGCCAGGGCAGAGCGGGCGGTTGGCAGCGCCCAGGGCGCACAGCAGCCTCCGGGGTAGCGAGAGTGGAAACGCGGCTGAGCAGCCCGGCTCCCGCGTCCCAGGACCGTCCGGCTGGGCTGCCCGTGGGGGCACCGGGAGGCCGGCGACAGGACAGCGCCCTCCCTCCGGGCGCCGGGGGATGGGCCAGAGCGCGGGGGGCGCGCACTCACCTATGCACAGCTGGATGGCGTAGGCGTAGTAGGACCAGCCAAGCAGGAGGCTGATGAACACCACCGGGATCCAGTACAACACCCGCCGGCACCGCCGCCTGGCGCTGCCCGGGCCCGAGGGCGCCATCTTCCAGCCGCATCCACCTGCCCAGCTCCGCCGCCGCCGCCGCCCGCTGGCCCGGCTCCGGGGCGGGCTGACCGCGCCCGGCGCCCCAGGCGGGACGGGCCCGGGGGCGGCGGCCGGCTGCTCCGCGGCCACTGCCGCCGCCGTGGCGCTAACTCCCCATCCCGCAGCCCGGAGCCAGCGCCGCGGACTCCCCGCTCCTCGGCCCGGGGAAGGCGGTGGCTGCGAGCGGAGGACCGGGTGGAGGAGGAGGAGGAGGGCGACGGGGAGGAGGCGGCGGGAGGCTCCGCTCCGCCCCCGCCCGGTCCCGCGGCGTGGCCGGCTGCGCCCTCGGGCGGCCTCCTCAGCGCCCAGCGGACCCTTCCCGCCCCGCGCACCGCCTCGCCACGGGCACCTCAGGGACGCCCGGGGTGGGAGCGAGGGCGCCCCCCGTGGCCCGGCCGCCCCCGGGTTTGACCCCGGATTCCGGGTGAGGCGGAGGAGGCGGGGGCTGCGCGGCTGCTCGGCGGCGCCCGGCGAGCGTGCAGGGCTGGGGCGAGGGCGGCCCCTGCCCGGGCGCCCGCCGCTCGGGGCAGTCGGGTGGCAGGAGCCGCCACACTTGGCGCAGAGACGCGGCGGGGGAGGGGAAGGGAGGCAAGGGTGACAGAGCAGCCCCGGCCGGTCGGCCCACAGCGGACCAGCTCCCTCACCCGCCCCGGGCCCACAGGGAGCAGGCTGCCCGCCCCGAAAACTGCGCGGCTACAAAGTCCGGAGGCGCCGTGGCCGGCGTCCCGGCATCCCGCTGGGGAAATCCGCGCTTCAAGTTGTGGGTCCCGGTAAAGTGGCGGGGGGCGGGGGGCGGGGCGGGGCGGGGCGGGGGCGGGGCCTCCGTCCCGCCGGGGAGCGGCGCGTGGGGCCGGGCACCGCCCACTGCGCCGGTCTGGGGGAACCCGGGCGCCATGGGGAGGGGGCTGCGGGGCCGGGGTCTGGGCGGGAGGGGCTGTGGGCCGAGGAAGAAGCATGTGGGGTAGTGAATCCAGAGGCCCCTGGAGTTAGAAACACAAGTTGTTCGCGCTGGGGTTTTTAATTCTTTTGTCAGATTATTTACGGGTTGCGAGAGTCGCCGTTCCCACCACCCCTCCCCAGAATCGGTGGTTCCTTCCAAGTACTCTTTTTTTTTTTTTTTCTCGACCCGCGGGTCACTACAATGTTTTCTTTTGCGGTGGCAATTCTAAACATAGTATCTAGATGTGGTTCTAAAGTGGTTGCTAAAAGTAGTTGATTGCACTGGGAGTAATCCTAAAGGTAGTTAGACCAAACCTCTGAGTATCTGATTGATGAGAAACGGGAAATACACGAACGCTTCTGAGATTGTTTCCGTTTTTTTTTCCCTTCTCTGATTATGAACGCACCTGATTCCTCAGGAAAACTCTTCTATGAGTGTATCTAAATTACATAATTACTACATAAATGGGCACCACTTTACATAACATTAGTGAATATGTATATTTACACCACCCAGCCACCACAGTCGACAAAATTACTTCACGTGTAGAAGTAAAATCATACATATAGTAATTTACATGAATTCAGTCAAAGAAATTAAACTCTTAGGTCCTTGTGATTATCTTGCTGTGACTGGATTAAACGGCAGGCTAATCGCTCCTGAAATAGCTACTACGTTACACATACGCACCCCGACTTCCTTTTCACTTCTTTTCAAAAATGCATAGAAAATGCCAGTCTTTCTATGGGACTTTAAATCATTGAAATGAGAGAATTTCTGTGCCAGTGAATCACTTTATTTTGGGGTGACACTTTATGCTCTTTTTGGACGTTCCGTCGGGTAGATTAGTGTGAAAGTGTAACTTCCCTGGCATCCTCAACTTTTCCTGTGGATATTGACCTTATGCTCCCAATCAGAAGAAACGAGAAACAAAAGACTCTTTCAGGACTGAAGTATTCTTACAAAGATGAACAAAACAGTGATTTGGATTAATGGACACTATCAAAGAATAAAAAGGCAGGGGTCACTAGCAACGGTGGAGCCCCAGGATGCTACAGTGCCCAGGGCTGCCCCTCCCTGAGATCAGAAATGAAATAGCATTCTGCACGGTTTTCATGTCTTTTAGCCCTTTGGAAGAATATGCAGTTGTAATATTTTCAAAGGAGTCTACATTTTTATTATTTATTCCTAAAATGTTATTTGTCCGAAGTTACAAAAAAGATTTCTGAAACGTTTGCAATCTTTTTTTTTTTTTTTTTGCCATTTTAAGGGTACTACTATTACTAAACTCTCCAAGGGTATGACTTTTACTTTTAAAAAAAAAAGTGTAGAGTAGAAAGAATTATCTCTAAATCACGAGATAACATAATTTATCTTTGCACGTTCCCTAATTAGATAGGTATAATCATGCTTGCACCAATGAAAGCTCTTTGGAGGGTAGACAACCTCCTAGATACTAGCCTTTGATGAGAGCAGAAGGATAACTTTTATTTTAGGATTAGAGAGCCTTCTGCTTTTTCCCCCTTCTTTTTTTTTGAGATGGAGCCTTAAGCTATCCCCCTGGGTAGAGTGCAGTGGCATCACAGCTCACAGCAACCTCCAACTCCTGGGCTCAAGCGAGTCTCCTGCCTCCGCCTCCCAAGTAGCTGGAACCACAGGCGCCCACCACAACGCCCGGCCATTTCTTGGTTGCAGCCATCATTGTTGTTTGACGGCCCGCGCTGGGGATTCGAAACTGCCACCTTAGGTGTACGTGGCTGGCGCCTTAGCCGATTAAGTCATAGGCGCCGAGCCTTTCCCCCTTCTTAAAGAACAAAAATAATAATAATAATTTGAAGGTCATAGACAATTAAGAAGACATTTCACTAGAGACTTACTCTTTAGAAAGAAATACAGAAGATTCAACTCACGGATTTTAATTTAAATTGTCAGTTAAGTATAAGAAATTACGGGTTTTGTGTAAAACTATGATAAAACTGATACTCTCTTATGAAAAGAGAGTCAGCCACAGCAAAGGAGAGAGAGTAAGAGAAAGAGGAGGGGAGGGAATGGTTAGGCAAGAAGAAAGTGAGGGGAGAGAGAGAAGGGGGCAAAGTGACTGGGTCCACCAGCCCCTAATAACCATAACTCCATCCACACCAGGCCTCTGCCAGGTTGCTCAGTCCACTCAGCAGTTTAGCAAACTCATTCATCTTTCCATGTTTCAAAATCCCTATTTTCAGATCCTGCTCCTGTGAAGGAAACAATCTTCCTTCTCTCCCTTCAGCCCATTGACTCTGATTTTTCAGTTCCCGAGCCTGGAATCTATCTTGCCTTCATATAGAAGGCTTCAATCTTCCTCCTACTTTCAGACTCTGATTATTCTCATCCAATGTTACAGAAGACAGTTTGTTGTTGTTGTGTTTGTTTCCTGGCTATGCTGGAAAAAAAGTGCAGACACATCTTTCTTCCAGAATAAATCTCATCACTCTGCGTGTGAGCAATGTGAGCAACAGAAATTCAAGAGAGAGGGAAAGACCATCATCTTCTGACAGGAGGAAAGGCTGAATGAGAAGAAGCATTTTATAGTGCAAAATGAAAAAAAAAAATCAATGAAGATTGCATGGTTTGCAGCAGAAGAAAAGAGAAAGGTGGAAAGAAAGAAACCATTCTCTACCATGAGACCCGCAAGAGGAAGCCTGGACTTTATCC
>CAUYQV010003521.1:0-15710 GCA_963574575.1 Galagoides demidoff
TTTTTTTTGAGACGGAGCCTCAAGCTATCCCCCTGGGTAGAGTGCCATGGCATCATAGCTCACAGCAACCTCCAACTCCTGGGCTCAAGCGAGTCTCCTGCCTCTGCCTCCCAAGTAGCTGGGACCACAGGCGCCCGCCACAACGCTCGGCCATTTTTTGGTTGCAGCCATCATTGTTGTTTGGCGGCCCGGGCTGGGGATTTGAACCCACCACCTTAGGTGTACGTGGCTGGCGCCTTGGCTGATTGAGCCACAGGCGCCGGGCCAGATACCTGATATTGAAAACCAGAACTTGTGGGTGGTTTTGTCTCATCTCTCCTTTCCTCTTCTTCTTCTTCTTCTTTTCTCTCTATCTCTTTCTTTCTTTTTTTGAGACAGAGTCTCATTGTGTCACTCTCAGTACAGTGCCCTGGTGTCATAGCTCATAGCAACCTCCAACTCTTGGGCTTAAGTGATTCTCTTGCCTCAGCCTCCCAAGTAGCAGGTAACCGCCACAATGCCCAGCTATTTTTTTGTTGTAGTTGTCATTGCTGTTTGGCAGGCTGGGGCGGGGTTCAAACCCACCAGCCCTGGTGTATATGGTCGGTGCCCTGGCTGCTGAGCTATAGGTGATGAGCCCAGGGTGATTTCTTTCCAAGCACTATTTTGGCAGCAGCTAACTGATTCAGCAAGAAAGAAGAAGAGGAGGCTGGAGAGGGTGGGGTTGGATCACATAGGCCCTTGGGCCAGGTAAAATGTCTGAAGGCATCAGTGGTTGGACTGGGTGGTGTGGGCAGCTTGGCTTTCTTGGCACACTTAGCACTCTCGACAGATCTAAGAATCTCTTTTGTATGAGGGAGAATCTTGGGGAAATAAGGCCCATCCAAATCAGAAGGGGAGTCAGGTCCCAAGGAGACATGCCCAGGGCTTCTTCCCAGCCCAGGGTCAGTGAGCAGAGGGCATCCCCAAGAGCACCTTCCTTGCCTGGCACCTGGAAATGATCACTGGGATTCCTTGGAGTGTTTTCTCCTTTTTGTCCCCAGAACAGTCCCTGTCCTGTCCTTGAAACACATATTGCTGGACCCTCTACCACTTGCCTGCTGTCAGAGGGAAATTACCACTCACTTCTATTATCTCCAAGGCTGAGGGATGATCTCAGGTTTTATCGGCAAGGAAACTCATTTGATTTTAAATGATTTTCAGCCTGGAAGTTAGTAGATTTTAGGAGGCTCTTAAATAAATTGTCTAGAAATAAAGATGAGCTTCTTGGTATACAGTGAAACTTAATCTGTCCCGACTGAAACATTTGCTGAGATTTGGCCCAGGGATGCTCACTGGGCAGAAAAGGGGGACTGGAGCATTCTGCATGTTAGAGATGTGGCCATGCAAGGCACATTATCCATGAGTAATTTATTGTCCCTTGCACTTTCACACGTACAAAAATAAAACAAATATTTTCTGATTATGTTAGTAATTGATGTTTATTGCAGATAATTTATAAAATAAACCGAAGCATCAATAAGAAAATAAATGTCTGTACGACTGTAACTCAGTGAGAATCACAGTTTACATTTCAGATATTCTGTACGTACATTTTTATGACATGATTGTCATGACAAGGAGTGTTCCGTGTTTAAATGTGTCACGTGTATTTAGTCACTTTCCCGCTGTTGGGTTCTTAACCTTCCCATCACTCCTTAGTGGGTGAGTCGGCCCAGGCCACATCTCACTGCAGAGAAAAGCAGCCCCACACTGCAGCGGCAGTGGTGGGTAATTTCAGGAGTCAGTTGATGGCCTGAGGGTGTTTCTGGAGGAGGTTGTCATGAGAGCTGGAGTCTGAGGGCTCTGCCCTCACGAAGTGTGGCAGCCAGCAGGGTCCAGGCAGAGCAAAAGGTTGAGGCCAGGTAAGTTCTCTCTGTCACGCCTGGAGCTGGACAGCCTCTGCTCCTGCCCTGGGACTTCAGAATTGCAGGCTTGCCGGCCAGTGGACACCAGGTTTGGCCAGAGCCTCTCCCTTAGGTCTTGGCCTCAGACTGAGGGTTACAAACAACATTTAGACCGACTTTAACCAAAAACTGTGGCCTAGCCAAGTTGACAACTAAAATTAACCATCGCTTGGAGAGATCGAGAAGCAAGGAGGGCCAGATTGGGAGAATGGAAGTCAGGGTTTAGTTTCTCAAACAGGAGAGAAGGGTGCTGTCAGACCCAATGCAGAATAAGAAGAGCACCCAGTGGCTCCATCAGGCCCCCAAGACTGGGGGTTGGGCTGCTGTCTCCAGGGCTCCCATCCTCTTCTTAGTTCCATTTGCTGTGACTGAGGAGGATTAGCTGAGGGTCTCCCTCTGACACGTGTCCTCTCTTGTCCTCACTGCTGCAGGTGACCTAGTGATCAGTGACAAGGAGGGGGAGGATGCAGGGGCCATACAGGCAGAGGTTGCAGGCTGCAGAGAGGTCACCCCTTTGGGTTGTGACCTTGCCAGGCTCCTACTTCTGTAGTTGACTGATGAGCCACAGGACCTGGTTCTTGATCTCCTGTTGGCAGATGTGAACCTTGAAGGTCTCCAGCTGGCTTCTTGCTGCTCAGTGAGTAGGGTGGTGTCTAGCTCAGCTTCTCCTCCACCCTCTGCAGGCACCAGGGGATGGCTGCGCCCAGAGACATTTGCCAGCCGTTGCTCATGAGGGTCTCTGCTCCCCCAAAGAACTCAGTCTCTGCCTACAGGGCTGTGCCCCAATTGCAGTCATCCCTTTACCAGGGCTCAGTGGTCTGCCCTTGGGCCCACTACTTCAGGACATCTGCTGAACTGATCACTTCTGTTCTAACTGGACAGGGAGACATGCTCCACCCAAGTGGTGCTGTTATTATCTGGTGTTGAATTCAAAGTAAGACAAAAATTAGAATTCCCAGGGCTGGCTCATCTGCAATCATGAATCTTGTCCCTATTTGCCACATAGCATGACATGCGTTTGCAGAATAGTCATGCTAATGGGCTCAGAAATGTAATTGTATTTATAATTGGACATTTAATCAGTGGGGCTGGATCTAAATGTGGGATGGTGTATTTCCTGTGTGTGTTCATATATGCAGGTGTGCATGGACGTGCACATGTGTGCATGTGTGTACAGATATGTGCACATATCTGCATGTGTTGCATGAGTATGTTTGTGCCCTATGTGCATGTGTGCAGGCATGTGTGTGCGTTTGTGTGGTGTGTGTGTACCCATTCTGTGAGGGCTCACTGAGTGAAACTCTCCTCTAACCCTACCTGGTGCATTCCTGGGCAGACCAGGGTAAATGCAGGATGGCCTCCCTGCTTGGGTAGGGCCTGGGCCTGGCCTCATTCTTCTCGGCTGCAGACAGTGGAACCTGAGTGTGCTGGGTGTCTGAGAAAGTGGCCATCCTCCCTGGGGACCCACCGCTGGAGCTTGTGCAGATTCTGTCTGCTTGGGGCACAGCACCAACCAGAGGGCCAACCCCTGGCTCCTGGAGGCTTCCTTGGAAGCTGTTCTGGGTTACCTGTCCTCCCAGCACAGGCTGCCATTGGGTGGCCCTTCTGAGGCTGTGTCCAGCCAACCCAGCAGTTGGTGAAGAAGGGGCTGACACTGCTGGTTGCCTAGGCAACCTCTCCCTGGCTCATCAAACCCTAGTTTTGTTCAGGCTTCCTGCAGCAGCCCAGGTGCTCTAGGAAGGGGCCTGCCCCAGCCCTGGGGGCTCTCCACTGACTGAGCTATTATGGGATTCAATTGCCCAAGCCAGTGATGGGAAATACCCCGGCCAGCCTGGTAACCCTTGCCAGGGACTTCGGGAAAGTCTTTGGGGAGATTGCCCTTAGTCTTAATAAGTGACACAGGAAAAGCACTGGCTGTTGTGTACATTTGGAGGTGACACTCATGATGGGTGGCTGCTGCCCAATCTTAAGGTCACCCATGCTGAGCTACAGACTTGCCCACCCTGGCCAGCCTGCTCTGGGAGCCTTGGAGGAGAGAGAATCCGCTCTTACTGCTCTAGTTGCTTTTCAATTGGGTTTCCTGCTATAGCAGGAGGGCATCTGTATGGGTCAGGGACAGAGAGCATTTCCTCTGGTTTTTACCCTTGATCCAGAGTTAAGGCCTTATCTAAAAGCATGTATGGTCATGTGTTACCTGGTCAGCTTTTCTGCCATGGTGACGCTGGCCCCATCACACAGCTGAAGACATTGTGGCTTCTCCCCACTTCCAGGAATGGCTTGTACAAATGAGTGGTCTCAGCCCACAGGCACCTGTTTAGGTGCCCCCAGAGGAACAAAGCTGACAGCTCTCCTGCCCCCATAGACTCATTTGCAAATAGTTTCTTTAGTTAGAATGGCTCCTGGGCATCAAGGTCCACTCCCCCCATAGGACGACATGCACTCACTGGCCTGCTGGCTGGATTTGAGAAGTGGCCAGTTCAGCTCTATTTTCTTTCTTTTTTTTTTTTTTGAGATAGAGTCTCATTATGTCGCCATCGGTAGAGTGCCGTGGCATTACAGCTCACAGCAATCTCTAACTCTTGGGCTTAAGTGATTCTCTTGCCTCAGCCTCGCAAGTAGCTGGGAATACAGGTGCCCACCACAAGGCCTGGCTATTTTTTGTTGGGTTGTCATTGTTGTTTAGCTGGCCCAGGCCAGGTTTGAACCCGCCAGGCTTGGTGTATGTGGCTGGTGCTGTAACCATTGTGCTATAGGCACCAAGCTTCAGCTCTATTTTTTTTTGCTGGAAGATAGAGGGTGGACCAGACCAGAGGTTGGAAAGGACCAGCACAGGGTGAATGTGAGCCACTGAGTGAGTTTTTGATGTTTTGTGTCTACAGTGTTTAAAAAGATATTAATAGAAAATATTTAAAAATCAGGAAAATTTTCATAAAACCTAGGTGTGTCACTACTACTGAGCTCATCTGGCTGGAGCTGCATGGCAGCTCCTCCTCCAGAAGGTGAGAAGGTGAGCTTCCCTGAGCCAGGTGTCCATGGGCGCATGTAAGGTCAGTACTGGGCTCCCCTCTGCTTTCTCCTCCACCCACTCAGTGACCATCTGCTGAACACCTGCTGCACACCACTGTGCTGGGTGCTTGGGCAGCAGCACGGAGCAGCACAGATTCACCCATCCTCCTAGGGTTTCCTATGCCTGGCGGGCACCCTTAGGCTGTGGCCTAAGCTTGTTGCTATCCAGAGGTCTTTGAGGTTGAGGTCTGTAGTTCCCTTGAGCATGTCCTGCCTCTCCTTCCACTGTGGTTACCATTCAGTGATCCACAGTCGATCAGTGGCCTGCACTGGGTGGCCAAGCCAGAGGGTTACACCCCTGGGGCTGCCACTTGTGGCCATGGTGCTTGCAGAGTTATTGACCTGTAGTCTTCAGGGCAGAAGGGCCTTGCAGCTGACCAAGCTGTGAGCAGACAGAAGTAGTGACACCAGCATCCAGCATCACTGCCCTGGTAACACACACTGCAGGTCTTTGGCAGCCTCTCCCCTCATTCAGTCTGTGTGTCACACAGAGCTGACATAGTCCCTGAGCCCACAGGGAAGCAAGTGACCCCCGCAGGCCAGTCAGAGCAGCACATTCCTCCAGCCACAGATTGGTGCGGGGAAGGCTGAGATCCAAGCCACGCCAGTTAGGGCCTCTCTACAGTCCTTCTACCTGTGACCAATGGAAGTCATACCTCTATACCAAGTGCCAGGGGCTGTGAGAACCAAGCACTATAAGTCCCAGTACAGCCTTTGCACTGTAAGTCACAGTAGAGCCTTTGCACTGTAAGTCTCAATTGAGCCTTTGCACTGTAAGTCATAATAGAGCCTTTGCACGGTAAGTCACAATTGAGCCTTTGCACAGTAAGTCACAATTGAGCGCTTGCACTGTAAGTCACAGTTGAGCCTTTGCACTGTAAGTCATAATAGAGCCTTTGCACGGTAAGTCACAATTGAGCCTTTGCACTGTAAGTCACAGTTGAGCCTTTGCACTGTAAGTCATAATAGAGCCTTTGCACTGTAAGTCCCAATACAGCCTTTGCACTGTAAGTCACAACAGAGTCTTTGCACTGTTAAGTCACAAGAGCCTTTGCACTGTAAGTCACAACTGAGCCTTTGCACGGTAAGTCACAATTGAGCCTTTGCACTGTAACTCACAGTTGAGCCTTTGCACTGTAAGTCATAGTGGAGCTTTTGTGCGGAAAAATATGCTAGTGCCACTGCAGAGGAACTAGCATGTTTTCCACGCCAATGCAGTGGCACTAGCCCTTTTTCCGCACCATTGCAGAGGCACTAGTGCGTTTTTCCCCGCCATTGCAGAGGGACTAGCATGTTGCACTAGAGTGTTGCACCACGCCAATGCAGAGGGACTAGCACGTTTTTCCTCGCCAATGTGGAGGGACTAGAGTGTTTTTCCGTGCCAATGCAGAGGAATTAGAGCTTTTTCCATGCCTAAGCAGAGGCACTAGCACATTTTCTGCTCCAATGCAGTGACACTAGCACATTTTCCCCACACCATTGCAGAGGGACTAGTATGTTTTTGTGCCAATGCAGAGGCACTGTCGCATTTTTCCGTGCCAATGCAGAGGAACTAGCACATTTTTCCAAGCCAATGCAGTGGCACTAACATGTTTTTCTGAGCCAATGCAGTGGCACTAGGGCTTTTATTCGTGCCAATGCAGAATACTAGTGCATTTTTCCACACCAATGCAGAGGCACTAGCGTGTTCTTCCGCGCCAATGCAGAGGGACTATTGTGTTTTTCTGTGCCAATGCAGTGGCACTAGTGTGTTTTGCTGCATCAATGCAGAGGCACTATGCATTTTTCTGCACCAAAGCAGAGGCACTAGCGTGTTTTTCCGTGCCAGTTCAGAGGGACTAGCGTGATTTTCCACAGCAATGCAGTGGCACTAGCACTTTTTTTCATGCCAATGAAGAGGCACTAGCGCGTTTTTCTGTGCCAGTGCAGAGGTACTAAGATCTGCGAGCGGTACTACGACCCCATAGCACGTGGTACTATGACCCGCGAGCAGTACTAAGACCGGCCCGAGGTACTATGACCCATGTGTGGTACTAAGACCCACAGTCGGTACTATGACCTGTGTGAGGTAGTAAGACCTGCATGCAGTACTAAGACCAGCATGTGTTACTATGGCACGAGTGTGGTACTATGACCCACGTGAGGTACTTTGACCCCCGCAGTACTAAGACCCATGTGTAGTATTATGACCGCGCATAGTACTATGTGGTACTTAGTGTGGTACTATGACCCACGTGTGGTATTATAACCCTGCACAAGGTACTAACACCCACATGAGGTACTATGACCCGCGTGAGGTACTACAACCTGCATGCAATACTATGACCCGTGTGCAGTACTATTAACTGTGCACGGTACTAACACCCCTTGCGGTACTCCAACAATGAGCAGTACTAAGCCACGCACATGATACTAAGACCCGTGCACAGTACTATCACCCCGCACGGTACTAACACCAGTGCGTGTTACTATGATCCGCATGTGGTACTACAACTCACACACAGTACAACCACCCATGTGCTGTACTACAACCCGTGTGCGGTACTATGATCTGCCTGCGGAACTAAGACCCACGCTGTACTAACCACCCACCTGGAGTAATACCACCTGCACGAGGTACTACCACCCGTGAATGGTACTATGACGCGCTCATGGTACTAAGACCTGCACTTGGTACTAATATCTGCGTGCATTACTAAGACCCACACGCTGTACTATGACCCATGAGTGTTACTTTGACCATGTGCTGTATTAAGACCTGCAAGTGGTATTATTACCCGCACACGGTACTAAGACCTGGCAGCTGTACTATGACCTACTTGTGGTTCTACAACCTGTGTGCGGTACTAAGACCCACATGCAGTACTGTGAGCCAATGCAGAGGGACTAGCGTGTTTTTCCGCACCAATGGAGAGGGACTAGTGCGTTTTTCTGCACCAATGCAGTGGCACTAGCACATTTTTTGCACCAATGCAGAATCACTAGTGTGTTTTTCCATGCCAATGCAGAAGGACTAGCACTTTTCCCGCGCCAGTGCTGAGGGACTAATGCGTTTTACCACGCCAGTGCAGAAGTACTAGCACGTTTTTCTGTGCCAAAGCAGTGGCACTAGTACATTTTTTCTCACCAATGCAGAATCACTAGCATGTTTCTTCACACCAGTGCAGAGGCACTATGGAGTTTTTCTGTGCCTATGCAGAGGGACTAGCGCATTTTCTGCGCCAATGCAGAAGCACTATGAGCCCTATGCTATGAACCACTTGCGGTACTAAGACTCGTGAGCGATACTGTGACCCCTGTGCGGTATTAAGACTTGTGGGTCATAGTACCACTAGCAGTACTAACACCTGTGCATGGTACTATGACCCGTGCGCAGTACTATGCTCTGTGAGCATTACTAAGACCCACCAGCATTACTATGATCGGTGAGCGGTACTATGACCCATGTGCAGTACTACAACCCACCAGCGGTACTATGACCCTTGCTTGGTACTAAGACCCACATGCGGTACTATGAGCCAACGCAGAGGGACTAGTACTTTTTTCTGCGCCAATGCAGAGGGACTAGTGGATTTTTCCATGCCAATGCAGTGGCACTAGCACATTTTTTTGCTAGAATCACTGGCATGTTTTTCTGTGCCAATGCAGAGGCATTAGCATGTTTTTCCCCACCAATGCAGAAGGACTAGCACGTTTTTCTGCACCAGTGCAGAGGGACTAGAGCATTTTTCTGTACCAATGCAGGGACTAGCATGTTTTTCTGCACCAATGCAGAATCACTAGTGTGTTTTTTTCCGCACCAATGCAGAGGGACTAGCACATTTTCTGTGCCAATGTAGAGGCACTATGACCCCCGTGCTATGACCCATGTGTGGTACTAAGATCCATGAGCAGTACTATGACCCCCATGCAGTACTAAGACCAGCGCGTGGTACTATGTCCTGAGTGCGGTACTATGACCTGCGAGAGGTACTATGACCCATGTGTGGTAATATGAGCAGCTGTGTGCAGTACTAAGACCCACCAGCAGTACTATGACCAGTGTGCAGTACTTTGACCTGCGCATTATTGTGACCCACGTGTGGTACTAAGACCTGTGAGCGGTACTATGACCCATGTGCAGTACTATGAGCCAATGCAGAGGGACTAGCACGTTTTTCAGCACCAATGAAGTGGCACTAGTGTGTTTTTCATGCTAATGCAGAATCACTAGCATGCTTTTTTGTGCCAATGCATAGGCACAAAGGGAGGGACTAGTGCGTTTTTCTGCGCCAATGAAGCGGCACTAGTGCATTTTTCCACGCCAATGCAAAGGCAATAGCATGTTTTTCTGTGCTAATGCAGTGGCACTAGCATGTTTTTTTGTGCCAATGCAGAGGCAATAGCGCCGTTTTCTGTGCCAATGCAAAGGGACTAACGCATTTTTCTGCACCAATGCAGAATCACTAGTGCGTTTTTCCACACCAATGCAGAGGCAGTAGCGTGTTTTTCCGCACCAATTCAGAGGGACTAGCACGTTTTTCCACACCAATGCAGAGGCACTAGTGCGTTTTCCATGCCAATGCAGAATCACAAGCTCTACTGTGACTTACAGTGCTTGCAGAATCACTTGGTCAGGCCCTGAGATCAAGGATGTGCCTGAAGCTCGTGACACTGTGAACCTTTGGGTCACATATGCCAATGCTAGACCATTTTTGACTTCAACCTCGCTCATTTGGGTGTCTGATGAATAAGTAGCTGAATACGCCCTGACTCATGCAGGTGTCATTTTCACATGAAATGCTGAACTTCAGAGAAGCTGGGTTCCTGGGGTCTCATGGTGAGCATATGGTGAGGAAGCAGGCAGAGTCCCATGTTCTGTGCTGCCCCGGGGCTGTGGCCAGCTGCTCCTGACAGCCCGTGTGGGCCAAGCCCTCTGCAGAAGGAAGCCAGATGCTGCTACTGCCTGGGAATGACCTTGGATGGCCCTGCCCCACGCCTGCCTGTTCTGGGAGGAGAGGGAGCTGCATCCCACCAGCAGCACCTCACAGCCTGGTTCAAAGCTGGTCACAGACTCCTGTAGTTAGTTGTCTCTGCAGAGCTCAGAGGCTCAAGGTCACAGCAGCCCAGGAGCTGCTCCAAGGACAGATTTCATCTGATGAATGAGAAGGTGTGATGTCACCAGGCTTCTGGGCCCAGCAGGGGCTGAGATTCTGAATGTGCAGAGAAAATGAAAAGGTTCCCTTTTACTTAAATGAAGCAAATAAAGAGAAAATGGGGCCAATGCCCACCTGCTGGCATAGTTTACACAAACAAGGCTCATGGGCTGCCAGCTTCCATAGTGCTCTGGGGTGGGGCTCCCATCTGCTCTGCCTGTGACCCAGTCTCATCTCTGGCAGGTCAGGAAGGAGGGGCTCCCTGCCTTCCTGACAGGTGTGAGGTCACTTGCCATTGCTCATGGGCCTGAGGATCTGGTCCCCAAAGTAGCACACACCATTTGGGGTTATGTTCAACTGTGTGTAATAGAAATCCCATTATAGCAATCTAAACAACAGTGGCACATGAGCAGTGTGAGGTTGCACATCTGCTCGAGGGTGTCCTCGAGAATTGAGATACCAGCTTCATCACCTGCAGCATGTACCTTTAGACCTCATAGTTGCAAAGTGGCTGCTGTACCTCCAAGCATCTCATCCACATTTGAAACAGGGAGAAGGAAGAAATGGCAACATCTAAATTAGACAACAAAGCTCTCTGAGAAATCCCCAGGAGACTTCTCCTTTTGCCTCTTTGGCTAAGACACTGACATGTGGTCATACCTTCCTGCAAAGCCATATGGGAAAGGTAGTTTTCCAAAGCTGTCCTGTTGTTACCCCAAACCAAATCAAGGTTCTGTAAGGAAGCAAGGAGAGAACTTCCACCACATAGCCATGGAGAGAAACCAAATTGAAGTGGGACAGGCCAGGGATCAGGCATAGGGCCAGGTGGGGAGGGGCAAGAGACAGGTGAGACCAGAGGAACAGTGTGTGAATGGTGGCATTTTGGGCTCATCTTAAAAATTAATAAACTTTTTTTTTAGAGGGGCGCTGAAAGAATGGGTCCTCCTTATTTGCCCACCAGGGGCCCTATTGTGAACTGTTAGATTTGTAGTACATTTGTTACAACTAAGGGGCCAATAATGATACATTGTTACAACTGAAACCTCATTTACATGGGGTCCCCCATGCTGCACATTCTGTGGATTTGACTGATGAGTGCATGATGGCTGCATTGACCACCATCCTTGTCCAAATACTAGCTCTGGTTTTCTTTATTTTTTATTTTATTTATTATTATTATTACTTTTTTTTTTGAGAAAGAGCCTCAAGCCATCACCCTGGGTAGAGTGCGGTGGCATTATAGCTCACAGCAACCTCCAATGCCTGGGCTCAAGCAAGTCTCCTGCCTCAGCCTTCCACGTAGCTGGGACTACAGGTGTCTGCCACAGCACCCGGCTATTTTTTGGTTGCAGCCGTTATTGTTTGGCGGGCCCAGGCAGGATTTGAACCTGCCAGCTCAGGTGTGTGTGGCTGGCACCTTAGCCACTTGAGCCACAGGCGCCAAGCCACAGCTCTGGGTTTCTTTAATCCCCACCTCTCTCCATGAAGAAAGCTATAGTATCACACCCATTTTACAAGGGAAACAAGGCCCTGAGATGTTCACTGCATTACCCCAGGGCTGTGCAGATGTCACAGGGTAGAGCCAGAATTGGATCTCATGCTAGACTTTTCAAGACCCTGAACTCCAGGGGGAGTGGGGTTGGTGGGGTTGGCAGCGGGGGTGTGCAGTGGAGGCAACAGATGGCCAGACCTGCAGTGTCCCCTCAGTGTTGGAGGGTGGGGTCCTGACACATCCTGGCAGCGTGTCCCTTGCAGGCAGGCCCTCCACTGCCTGTCATCTCTCCAAAGAGGCAGGCACAGAGGAATATTTTGGATGCAATTTAATTTTTGTTTTTTGCTGTTCTGACATGCCTATTCATTCTTCGAGGCAGGGCAGAGTTTGCTGAGTAAACATCGACCCAATGATTGCATCAACAGTGCTTTGTCTGTAATTATTACACTTAGTCCAGGTGTAATTACCTCTAATTTGAGGAAGAAAGTAATCATGTATTTACCTTGTAATTTGCAGGAGCATCTTAGACTGATGTTCTGCCTCTTATTGCAGAAAGCTCTGGAGCCCTGGAAGAATCTGCCAAATGTAGACTGGCTGGCAGTCAGTGAGCGTGTGTGTGAAGGCAGGGGCAGCAGCAGGGGGAGTGCCAGCTGTCTGGGGGCAGCCAGACCCTCCAAGACACCATCCTCCCCTCTGTCTCAGGGATGTCCCAGGTCCATACTTTTTGTTCAGTCCTGACTGGGACCCATCTGGACCAGCTCCTAGCAGGATCCAGCATGGTTCCATGCTGCAGGATCCAGGGCCATCGCTGCTCCCCCCACCGCCCCCGCACATGGAATAGCAGAAGGTCCCTTGCAGTGAGTGAAGTATGTAGGTCTTCCTGGGGAAGTGCTTAGAGCAGGCCTCTGTGGGGTCCCACATCTCTGTAAGGGAAGGCTCTCCGGGAGCCTGTGGCTGTGGAGGTGCCAAGCCCCTGGAGAAGGTCTGGTGGCACTACCTTTGGGCAGTGTGGTATTTCAGAGGCCCTTGTGGTGAGGTGACATGTGCATCAAGCCTGGGACCCTGGGGGTAGTGATGAGGCTGGTTGGGGGAGGGGAGGCAGTGCCAGGAGGTCATCTTGGGCCCCTTCTTCAGACTATCTGATCTTTCAGCAGAATTGCAAAGGCAACCTATCTTAGAAACATGAATGAAAGGACATGGAGGCTCGGCGCCTGTGGCTCAAGCGGCTAAGCATACACCTGAGCTAGCGGGTTCGAATACAGCCTGGGCCCGCCAAACAACAATGATAGCTGCAACAAAAAAATAGCTGGGTGTTGTGGCAGGCGTCTGTAGTCTCAGCTACTTGGGAGGCAGAGGCAGCTTCAGCCTAGAAGTTGGAGGTTGCTGTGAGCTATGATGGCACAGCACTCTACCCGGGCAACAGCTTGAGGCTCCGTCTCAAAAAAAAAGAAGAAAGAAAGAAAGGACGTGGAGAATGCAGCATGGAACCAACAGCAGCTCGTGTAGCTTGACCCCTCGGGCCAGACCTCCCATGGCCTTCGGACCTTCATCCCCACCCCATCCCACCTGGCCCAGACTCAGGGCTGACGCCAGGGCTGAGTGGGCCCTTTTGACATATTTGTTCCTCCTGCTCTGCCCCACCCCTCTGTTTTGAGGCCCAGTGTCACCAGATAGCCGGTGGCAAAGTACGTTTCTCACAGGTGGCTGTACCGCCATAACAAATGACCACAGATGGGAAGCTGAAGCTGACGTTTGTTTTTTCACACTTCTGGTGTCAGGAAGTCCAAGATTAAGGTGTCTGCATGACTGGTTCCCTCTGAAGTCTGTGCCAGGCTTGTATGTGGCCATCTTCCTCTTCATGTAGCTGCTTCCCGTAGGGTGTCTGTGTCCAAAATCCCCCTTTGTATAAAGATACCAGTCACCCTGGCTCAGGCCTAATGACCACATCTGCAGAGACCTCCCCAAATCAGGTCACACGTGAGGCCCTGGGGTGGGCTCCAGCACACCTTTTGGGGACATGATCCTGCCTAGAAAACACGAGTTCCATGTGCTCCTCTTGCCATGCGACATTGGTACACCCAAGAGGTGGGGCCTCTGTTTCCTTGCTGGAACATGACAGGTTTCTGATGACGTGGAAGTGATGCAGTGTGACCTCTGCAGCTGGGTCAGGGGTGATGCAACCCGGAGCCACCACAGTGTGAGGAAGCTCAAGCAGCTATGGAGAAGCCGCAGCAGTGGAGAGACTGCAGCTGCACAAGGACCATGGACAGAATGGGTCCCTTGTGTGTGGGATTAGGGCCCTTATAAAAGGACTTGAAGGAGAGGGTGTTCCCTTCCATCCCCACCACCTTATGAGAACTCAGTGTCCCTCTGAGGATTCAGCAATGCAGCCCTATTTTGGAAGCACAGCAGCCCTTATCAGACACTGAATTTGCTGGTGCCTTGACTTTTCCAGCCTCTGGAATTTTGAGAAGCAAATTTACCTAGTCTTGGGATGTTGTTACAGTAGGACTAAGGGACCAAGACAATGAACTTTAGCCAACAGCTGGCACCTTTCACAGTGCAGCCCTGGCTGACGTAGGCAGAGCAGACACCCTTCTTACTGTCCTTGCCCAAATTGCAGCATAAACAAAATTGACTATTGCTGCCCTTTTCAGCCACTCAGAGGTTTGTTATGCAGCACAGATACCTGACACAACCTGGAGCAAACCTGCCGATCCCCCAGGAGGACTCAGCTGGAGGGCGTTTGGGGGAGACCTAGCATGTGGATCTCTGGGCAGGGGCCTTCCCACCCGTCAGGAATCTCTCTATCCTCCCTCGAAGCTAGCAGAATGCCATGGTTGTGGGCCAGCTGGCCGGGTGTGAGGACATATGGAAAGAGCAGGGTGAGAGTCCCACTTGATAGCCACTGTCACAGCCACTTGAGGGCCTTCGACCAGTGTGGACTAGTGTCCTTGGGATAGTGCAGTGTCAGTGTTTAGTCACCACAGTGTGACGCTGAAGAAGCCACGGTGCCGGGAGGGAACCCGCCTCCTCATCTCTGCCTGCCCGGCAGGTTTGGTTGAGGGAAGATGTCCCAGGGCAGATGAGCTAGACTCACCAGGGCCATAGTGAATCCTATTTCAACTTTATTGACAGAAGTTCAGTTCAAATTTGGTCTAGCCAAAAAGAACTGTGACTGAAAATTCAGTGACAGACAGGGCTTCCGGTTTAGCTTCATCGGAGTGCTGGGTCATACTGTTAGAGATCTTCCTTCTCTCAGCCCCACTCTCAGGCTTTCTCTGTGAGGAGGCCCCTGGGCATCTCTCTCAATAGTTGCAGCAAAAATCCTGGGGTGGAGTCTGGTCTTGCTTGGTTGTGGCTCCCACCCTAAAAGCCAACTGCACCCACCCTGGGTGCTGAGAGCTGGGATGGCCCCACAGGAAAGCTCTGAGTGGGCCACGGCAGCAGGTGTCTCCGCACCACGAGTGAGTCCAGGTGGGAACCCGCATCCCAGAGCCAGAGAGGAGCTCCCCACCATGTCCATGATGGAAACAGAGGGTTTTCCCACCTCCTCCAACTAGGTGCCAGGGTGCAGAAGGCTGTGCCCAGGCATCTCTACCACCTCCTGCTGGCACTGCTGGTGATGCCCTGAGGCCCCAGCCTTGTCTTTCTTGCCACTGAGGCACAAAAAGGGTCAAGAGGTGGGGACAGTGTTTCTCCTCCCTAGCAGCTGTGCCTGACAACACCTTCATTAAGACCAGCCAGCGTAGCTTGTAGGTTAATTACGGGCTTCATTAAAACGGAAGCTCAATGTCCAGGATAACAAAGGCCCAATGATAACAGAAGTGATTAAACTGCTCTGTCCTGTCGACATTAAAGATGTCCCATCTGATGAATCCTTTCTCCAGGCTGCTTCCGGGCTCCATCTGAGTGATTGGGCTGAATTAAAAGCAGCTGTCTCCATCTCCCCTCCATGCCCCACTCTGCGTCAGGCTCCGGGAGGGAATGTCTCCATTCGGATGGTTCCCTGATCTGGGTGTGGTTTCCTGGTTCCGGGCTGGTGTTTGTGGAGGCCACTGGAGCCAATGTCCCTCCTGTGTCTGAGCCGGG
>CAUYQV010003529.1:0-13179 GCA_963574575.1 Galagoides demidoff
CTGAGAGAATTGCTCAAATCCTCTAGGCAGGAGGCAGAAGCTTATGGTTCTATAGACTTTTATTTTCCTGGATCACACTCAGGCTTGAGAGAAGGCAGGGAACTGCTCTGCAGAAGACTCAGGGACTAGTACATTTTCTCATATTAAATGGGAGGGAGAAAATTTTCTAACAGTATCACAGCATCCTAGATAACATAAAGTAAACCCCAGAATCAGGTCTTGAAACGTAGTTAGAATTGGGATTAAAACCTTTAGTCTCAATTGCTTTTTCTCACCAAATCTGACAGATTAAAGTTGACCTTTTCCAGGAACTTTTATCAGAAACCTCTGGCAGAGTTAATCACTCTCATCTGTATCCCCAAAATATTTTGGGCACAGTTTTATTAGTTAACTTTTCATAAGCTTAAACCTTTTTAATAGACACAGGTCCTTAAAGGTGGGTATTACGTCTCAGCCATTCATTATATTCACAGCAGGCAATGGTGTCTGGTACATATTTAGTGAACAATAAATGACATATTAAGTAATGAATTACGGAAAGTTATATAAAAGTAAACAGGGAGGAAAGTAAGATGCAGATTTATTTATAGTATCCAAACAATATTAAAAAAGAGAATATTAAGAACTATTAGTAAAACTGTATATTATGCCATCATAGTTCTTGAAACAGAGTTGCCATCAATAATATTTGTTGAATTAATTTTTAACATGGTATTCTTTAATACTGAAGCAAATGTAGCTTCATAACTCAGCAGATCCTGATGGAGGAATTAAAAGACACACAAGCAAAGTAATTTGAAAATCATGGCATTTGGGAAGTCAACTTCCTCATATTTAAATACACTCTGAAGTAACTATTGTAGTTTAACAAAGTATTTAAAACAAGAATGTCACATCGATGGGAAAGTCCACCATTTTATACCTAAGAATGAGAAGGTCTCAAGGGCTTAAATTATTTGTACAAGAATGCATCAGTTTTGCAGTTCTGATTCCAACCGTGATTGAGAAACTAATCTTTGCCTAGCTCTCTACATCTGTAAGCAAATAGATAAATAAAAATATATATACTTAAAAAGTACTCAGGTTTGTATCACAGGTATTACAAAACTCTGATCTCTGCCAGAAGGAAAACAAATAAGACAAATTCCACAATTTTCTAGCTATGTGAAGAAAACTGCATGTAGGGCAAAGATAGCTGTCTTGCTGAGCTCAGGAGGTAGAGATGGGAGTATGGAGCAGATGAAGCAGCTAGAATCTGCAGGGAAGAGCATCTATGAGGAGGTGGCTGTGCAGGAAGTGGGGAAAGTCCTTATTTGAGTCTCCTGTGAGTGTATGTGGGAAGACATGGCTGTATGGGAACAAGGGCAACCTCCTGGGGGTTACTTCATCATAGTTCCCACAAAGTTGAGAGTGGAATGAAAACAGTAAAGGTTGAGCAGTTCTGAAATACCAGCAACTCTGGAGCTCTAATCCTTCTAGAATGGAAAGATAATATTAATATCTTATTACCAAATTTAGCATCCAGCTGAGATACAGAAAATCTCTGCCTTGAAGTAAGAACCACATTCTAGAAGACCTACTCTAAACTCACATTAGCGAAGCTTCAAATGATACCCTAACGAGTTCGTAGATTTAGAAGTTAAGCCCTTCTTACCCTTAGAAAAGCTTGAGAAAAAACTTGAACTTGCCCCAGATTCACACTAATAGAATTTAAAACAAAGCCAACATAAAATCAAGATGATCAGGCAGTTATTGAACTGTCTAGTGAATAAGCGTCAAAATTCTTCGGTGGAAGATAGCAAAATCCAGGATCTCAACAGGCTATTATTCACAGTATCCAATATTAAACTTTAAAAATCACTAGATATGAAGACACAAGAAAATATAATCCATTGTGATACCAAAATCAATTAATATAGAAACTAACCCAGAGATGGCGCAGAGGCTAGACTTAGTGCACAATGACTTCAAAATAGCTATTAGAGATATGTTTAAAATATTGAAAGAAAAATAGTCTTAATGAATAAACAGGGAATCTTGGGAGAGAAATAGAAATTATTCTTTTAAAAAATGAATATTATGGACAATAAAATGCAATAAAAATCAGTAAATAGATATAATACCATATTGCAAATGGCAGAAAAATAATTGATGAACTGTACTACAGATCAACAGGAACTTTTCAATCTGAATAAAAGAGGTGAAAAAAATGAAGTAAAAATAATAATGGTCTTAGCAACCTATGGAACAATTTTAACATTTAAGTAATTAAATTTCTAGATGGAGTATAAGGTTGGACCAGAAAAATACTGGAAACAATAATGGCTTGGGTGGCACCTGTGGCTCAAGAGAGGGTGCCAGCACCATATACCGGAGGTGGTGGACTCAAATCCAGCCCCACCAAAAACTGCAACAACAACAAAAAATAATAACAGCTTATAACTTCCCTGACTTACAAATCAAAGTTCAATAAATTTTTATGGAATATAAAAAGAACCATAAGTAGGCATATTATAATCAAACTGCTAAATTTCCAAATCTAAGACAAAATGTTGAAAATATTCAGTGAATATAGAAAAACATAGGAAGAGCATCTACTTGCTTCTCATGAGAAACATCAGAAGACCAAAAACACTGAACTGACTACATCTTTTATTTTAAATTATAACTATTTTACTTCTCAAAATAAAGGTGTGTGCACATGTTCTGGGAAGGGCCACTCAGCTTGGAGAACCCAGACGTTCCTGTGAAGCACTTAGAAGGGCCAGGGGCCTGCAAATTGCTTGGACTTCAGTGAGGAGTATCATGTGCTAAAGCTATACCTGTAAAGAAAAAGGGCTGAAAGAAAAATAGCATAACCCTACCAGCTTAGCGTTCTCTACAAGTAAATGCGTTTTTCAAAATCTAGGGTAAAATAAAAACATTTTCTGAAAAACAGAAACGAAAATTTTTGATAGTAGCTCTGAGCTATAGAAAGTGTGAAAGGACCCTTTAAGCTGAAGAAAAAGGACACCAGGTTAAAACTCAGATCCAGGGAAGGCTGAAGAGCACCAGAAACAGAACACAGAGGCCTGCTCTAGAAATCTTGCCCCTGCTGGTATGTTGAAGGAACTACAACGCACAATGTTGTTTTTAGCATGGAGCCCCTGGAAATAATTGACAATGTTTTGGTTTTTTTCAAACTTGCTTGCATACAGTTAATTTCCTTATGATTCTTATACTAACAACCTTCCCTTTTCAGGTTGCCTTGTCACATGTGTTTTACAACTATTTTTTGATTCTTTTTAACCTTTGCACTCTCAATTTTTTTTATTATATATTTTAGGATCATATAAACCAAATTCACAACTACTGGATGACCTTTTCCATATACTATGGTTGGTTTTCCTAACATTAACTGTTATACATTTTAAAAATTCTATACCCAAAGGGAACTTTTCTGTATGTCATGGACTTTTATTGTGGAAGGGGTAAAGATTCTAGCCTTCTGAATCAAACTGACAAACAATTGAAAAAATGCAATGAGATAGTACTAATACAAACCTGAATGGTGAAGATTACATGCTATCAGCAATAGATATTGGTGAAGATGTGAAATAACTGGAATTCTCCTACACTGCTGGTAAACATGTAAAATGCTATAATTACTTTGGAAAGAGGTTTTGTACCATTCTTATCAAATGAAATGTATACCTATTTCATGACCCAGTTTCGGTCTTAGGTATTTACTCAAAAGAAACTAATATATACATCTCCAAACAGATGTGGATGTGAATGTTTATGGAAGGTTTATTAATATTAATTGTAGCCAACCCTGGAAATAACCCAAATGTACCTCTTCAGTAGAAAAAGGATAAACAAATTATGGTATACTAATATCATAGCATACTATTCAGTAATTAGGACAAACAGACAAACAAATGCAACAGTGAGAGGCAACTTAAAAACGTAATGCTGAATCAAAGAAGCCAGACACGAAACTTGCTTCTATTGTATGATTCTATTTATGTGAAGTTCAGAAGCATAGACATCAAATGTGTGGGTAGAAAGAAGCTCAGAAGTTGCATATACAGATGGGGATTAATGAGACAGAAAATAATTTATTGAAATATTGGAAGCATAGGCATTTGTCGAAACTCTCATTTTACCCCTAAGATCTGTACATTTTACTACACAGGGTAGACATAAAGTGTGTGTGCAATTTAAAATAGTTTCACATAGTAAATTGCCCATGAACTTTATGTCCACTCTGTATATATATTTGACCTCAAATATTTACAGAAAATCATCTAAATATTTAGGTAAGATCATCAAGGGTATAAAATTAATAAAAATGATAAAACCAGTGTTATAGTATGATTAAGATAAGTTCCTGATTTCAGAGTCTGACCTATAGGGAGTTGTGCTGATATTTGGGAGCCTTAAAGATTGTGTTTCTTGTCTCTTTACCACACTCTTGTGCTCCCTTAACACCCTAATTTCTCCTCAACAGTAAATAGGGCATTCTTCCTTAGATCAGAAAATAAGATGACAATTCCATGCTTTTTGTTTTTAGTTTATGTTCACATTTTTAATTGTGATGTGGTGTTACAGCTCCTGGGAGAGAAAAAAATGCTTGGAAGTCAATTTGAAAGAGCCAAGCTTTGGGTATTTCAAAAGACAGAAATTCCCAAAGGTCTCAGTATATAAAGAACACGTTCTAAATTCCAGATTTCAGAGAATGGAAATAAAGATGCAATATGAGTTTATTGTAGGAGAAAACTGCTTTGGCAAAGAAGATAAGAAGCTAAAGAAAGAGTCACAAGGAAGGGCAGTTGTGTAATCTTGGATTCCCTCCTTTACCACTCTCTCGATATCCCATTCCTCTCATGGACAACTAAGTTTCACATGGCATAGCATGAAAGCTTAGGGTGGAGATGGCTTCACTGGGTCATCAAAAGAACACATTGAAAAGAATAAATGGGATGGTCTGTGTAAAAGCAGGCTTGGGACTTTGAACCTTGATGGCTAGTCTCATAATATGCACTCAGAAAAGTCCTTGGGTTATTATTGTTATTTATACCTGGAGGGCAGGTAGGCTCATGATCAACATCTTTCAAACAGTTTGGAGGAACCAAAAAGGAATCAAACTCCCTAAGAATGGTAGTGGAAGATTCTCAAAGGAGTTCAAGGGTTTTATTGTGAATACTTGAAGGTTAGGAACTGAGAGTAATCCCTGACCTATTGCTAGCAAGGCAATAGAGACCTCACTTCCCTAACTGCAAGGAGCTAGGCTCTGCCAACAACCTGGATGAGCTTGGAAATGGTTTCTTTTCTAGATAAGAGCCGATTCTTACATACATTGATTTTGGCCTCATGAGACCTTAAAAAGAGAATCTAGTTGAGTTCACCTGGAATTCTGATCTGCACAATTGTGAGATAATAAAGGAGTATTGTTTAAAGCAGCTAAGTTTGTGGTAATTGGTCATATAGCATAGAAAACTAATACAGAATTTGGAAGATGTAAACATAAAACAAAAGATGATGTCATTAAGCATTGATTCTTTATTTGTCCTTAGAACTTTGATGCGAATGTAAAGGAAAGTAGATGGAAAAGGTCCCAACATTACAGGTGAAGCAAAATAATGAAGAAACAACCTCAAGATTTACTGAATGTACTTTGAGATGATTGGATTAATATTTCTACCATAGATTAGAAGGGGGTTTGAAACGGACATTGAGTTGAGTACAGAAAAATAAGGCACTCAGTTTTAAGCAAGGGGCCCTCTTCACATGATACTGGTTTTTAGACTTAACCATGGTATGAGATAAAGAATGGATGTAGAGGGCTTGTCACAATACCTAGCTAGGGACATAATGGTAAACAAATAGCTATAGTTGACATGAACTGTCAACCAAATGGAAATAATGTCATATAAAAGCAAATTTTGAAGTTCTTTTTTCCTGGTTGTACATGAAATGTCTCACAGTTTTATTTTTGATTTGCTTCAGTAGATGAGAAAAGAAAAGAACAGGAATCAACGTGTTCATAGAGACTTGTGGTTATCTCAACCATGGCAAAAGGGAAATCATAATGAATACATTTAGGTTTAAATATTGACTTACAACCCTGGCTTAAAATGTATAACAATTTATACTGGTCATCATAAGTTATGCGTATAGTCATTTTTGTTCCTGAGTAAGCCATGTCAATGAATTTGAACAGGGCTGCCACTGTAAAGGGCACTTGCCGATAGGGACATATCCTGGAGAAGAAGAGCTAGTGATGTTTCTCCTTTGTCCGTGAAATCTAACTGTTGGATTGAAGAGATCAGAGGAGATGGAAGCTTAAGGGCCTGGTATGGTAACTGAATACATGGAAACTGTTCTTACTGATACCCAGGGGACCCAGTAAGGGCAGAAGAGCCCTTAGCAGCACATCAGGGGAGCTGAAAAAGAGCCAGAATCCACCCCCAAGGAATTGAGTCCTATAAGTCACTTACCCCCTTGTCAAACATCCGGTTACTACTGGCTGGTTGAAATAAAGGGAACATACAGCAGTTATCTCTAAAGACCTTTTCAGTTTTAATAATCTACGAGGCAATTTTTAAGAGAGGATTTGGTCATCTGCAGCCCATTTTTGCCAATGTAAAATCATCTCATTCACCATTTTTATATTTCAAAATTAATGTTTTAAAATTTATTTTATTTCAAAAATATTCTAATATTTTCAAATTAATACAGTGTAATTAACATTTTCAAATTTATTCAGTGAAGCAAAGACTAAGACTCAAAGGACACAGTGTTGGAAAAGTAAATCTTGTTCTGTAGAGGATGCATTTAGGCAAATTGGCCCCATTTTTGTGTTTTACCTTCAGCAAAAGAGTTAGAACTGTGAAGGGTGTAGCAGTTGGTTAGTGTTTCCTAAAAGTGTCTTGAAAAAAATAGATATTAAATAAGGTGCTTGAATTGCAATTTTGTGGCATTATTTGAATCGTCACTTAAGATTTAAAATTCAATATTATCCATGTTTAATTGGCACAAGTGTAAATTCTGCAGTGGACAGCCTGATCCTCTTTTTTACCTTTTATCCTCATAAGTATGTAGGAAGTAATTTTATCCTGAGAGGCTGAAAACACAAGAAACGGAAAATGTTTCTTTGCATTCTTTGCATCATTAAGTCCATTTCTGTACTGCTGTGAATCAATGAGCAGCTATGTCAAAGAATGGGTTATCCAGTCTAGGCCATCAGTAGCCACAATGCAAAGTCTATTCATGTGGTCTTTTTCTCAATTTGTAACATCGAGCTTAACTCTCCACTTACATTTTAGAGAAATTCATGCTGAAGTCACTGGGTGTCTCAAAATAAATTTAATTATAAGATCTTATCCATTGAGTAAATGAATGAAATTTGGCTTTTATTAATTTGGAATTTTTTAGCTTAGCTTCTCAACTTCCCAAGCAATTTATAGAAACATTTCTAACAGAGCTTATTTGTACCCAGAGTGACAAGAAAAGATTTTTTTTTCTGCTCTTATGGAATGTATCTATTTTCCTGAGATAATAAAAAAAAAAAAAGTTGTCTGAAATGTTAATTGGAACTAAATTCTTAGACAAGAAAAAAGGAATAAAATGACATTATTTCTTCCATTTCACATTAGTAAAATATAAAACATTATTATACACCTGCAAAAATTGTTCTGTTTCTGATGAAGCTTGTGATTATATTTTTCAGGATTGGTTTGAAAAGCAAAGACATCTGTTTATCCAGTGCATACAGAATAACTCTCTTGTCTCCTCATCTCTGAAGATTTCAAAGGCTTTCATTCTGGTTTAAATCCTTTGAAGAAGCAGTAATCAAAGACAAAAATTATCAGAGGTACATTTTTGTTTCCCAAACAATGAAAATAAAAACACTCACCCTCCTTGGATTTCAGGCACTAGCATAAAACTTCAAAATTGGAGATTTGCCATTTAAATAAAAAAGTGATATGGATAAATAGCAGCAAAAAAGCAAACTAAGAGAGCATTTTCTCTCCTTTTTATTGCATAAATTTAAATTCAATATGTGAATAATTTAAAAAATACTATGATGCACAACATCAAACAGCATATACTAGCATGGTGTGACAGAATACATCTGGTTAGTATGTGGGTTTAGATAAAAAATTAGTTTCAGCACTAAGCTTTTTAGTTTTCTGTATTTTGCAAATTGAAAAGAGTAAAATAATAGTGGTAAGAACCCCAAGGACAATAATAAAGAATACTGCACTATACAAACAAAGCAAAACACTCACAATGAAGCTGTTCTTAGGGAGCTGAAGTGGATACTAGCTGAGTTACTGGCCTTCATTAGCTTCAGAACATATCATTTGACCTTCAGCATATGTAAATCTATGTATTAAAGAGCTGCATGATAATTCACTCCACCAGGCTTTCTTCAAGGAACATGATACAAAAACAAAGTCTATCTCCTTTTTGACCCTGTTTAGTTAAGAGTACAGATTTTGAGCTCTGACCTCCTTTTGCATTAGGCAAATTGAAAGTAAGCCTACAGCATACATTGTTGATGTGGTAGCTTCACCTGGGGTGGAAGTGGTAGCCATCTTGTATCAAAGGGAAGACAAGGGGAATTCACTTTTCCTGACCAGAGCCTTGTAGGAACAATAGGAGGACAACTAGGTCCCTTCCTATTATTGTTCCCTTCTCCAAAAGAGGGAATGGAGTTTCACATTATATTTGAGAGGTAAAAATTATCTTCAGATTGGGCATAACTTTTAGTCAGGAAAGTTAAAAAAAGATATTTTTTAGAGTCCAGGTGCAGCAAAAAAGGAAGAGGGATTAATGAAGACTCCCCATGAACAAGGTAGGGTAGATGAACTCAGGTCAGAGTCAGACTTTGAGAGATTATAGAACAGTGATTCTGAACCTTAGCTATAAATATTTGACTCTAGAGAAACTTTATAAATCTCAGCTCCCAGGCTGCACCCCAGACCAATTAAGTTAAAATGCTGGGGTTAAGACCCAGGCATCAGTGTTTTTTCAAATCTGGTAAATTTAAGCAACTCGAAAATTAGAAGAAAATTTGAGAAGCAAAGAAAAAGAATAATTTAATAAAGACAGCCATCAATTGGGTGAAGTACTACTGAAAAGTCAAGTAAGGCAAGAGCTAAAAGTGAATTTAGCAATGTAGAGGTCATTAGTGACTGTGGATCTCCAGTGATTCAGAATTGCAGATGATAGGTACAGATTATAATGAGATAAACATCTATATAGAGAGATTTATTTTCAGAAATTAGTGTTAAAAAATATGGAAACTGACACATTGAACATCTTCAGGGTAGGCAGGCTGGCAGGCAGAAGACGCAGGTAAGAGCTAAAGCTAAAGCTAGAACCTGGGTCCAAAGACATTCTGGAGGCAGAATTCTTTCCTCTTCTAAGAAGATTGGTCCTTTATTTCTTAACTGATTAGATGAGGCCCTCCAATAGTGTGGAAGGTAATCTGCTTTATTCCAAGTCTATTGATTTAAATATTAATCTCATGTAAGAAAATACTTCCAATATGGGTACACTGGACTTCCCAGTTGCTTTGTAAAATAAATCATCACAGCTAGAATTGTTTTATTTTATTGAGAAGAATGTGAAAAATCATAAATATAGACTCTGAATATAGGTGATAATTTCAAGATCATTTGGTTTCTGAGGAAATTCTGAACACCTACATTGGCCAGTGATGCCCAAACTTGTTTGCATGTTAGAATCACCTGAAGATTATTTATAAATTCCAAAGCTCAGGCCACCCCCCAGACCAACTAAATCTTTGGGGCATGAGTAGTTTGTGAAGCTCCCAGATGGTCCCAACATGCAGACAAGTTTCGGAACAACTGACTTTGCCTTTTATATTACACCACTTAGCAAAGGGGTTTTAATAAACTATGATAAATCATTTTGAAAAAGTTTGATAGAAGGGGTCATATTTATCAATGTTCTGAAGTTGATAGTCAACCAAATTTCTATAAGGATTAAAGAGTTTAACATTCAGTTAGAAATGCTGATTTTAAAATGACTTGAAGGGGCAAAGCAACATGGTAGAGTAGGACTGTGCAGTGATTACCCTCTTGCAGAAACATCAATTAGAACAGCTATGTCTGTGTGAAAATATCTCCACAAGAGCTAAATAAGCCAGGTAAGACATCAAAGTACCTAGCTGTAGCACAACAATAAGAAAAGATGCATTGAAGAGGTTAAGATGTTTGGTTTTATATTATCTACCCATCTCTCAGTCCCAGGTAGCACAGCGTGTTCTGGGCTATAGACTACTTGGTGGGGGAAGAGAGAATTAAGCTCAGGACGTTGACTTAGATCCCAATACTAAAACCACCATAGTAAAACCCAGCACCATACAGATTCCCCATAGTTCCATATTCCAGGCCAGTACCCAATGACTAAGCCTCTAGACCCAGTCTGACACAAGGCAGGAACGCATAGTCACAGTCTTCAGGCTTAGGTGGCTGACTTAAACTCTAGCCAACACTATTGCCTGGCCAATTTTAGTGGCCCTGGACTCTAGAAAGCCCTCAGCAGCAGGCATCTTTCAGTGGCCTGAGATTTTTGATGTGCCCCAGTGCCATGTCAACCACATCTCTCCTGGGATTCTGGCATGGCCGGTCCGCCACAATATGCCTCAGTCTCGTGGTCTGCCCCTCCACAGTGCTGAACCTCCCCTAGTGGATTCCAGGCTTCTGACAGCTATACTGCCTGAAGCTGCCACAGAGCTTCTATAAAAAGCCAGTAAATGAAAACAGAAATAATTACCTAATTCTATAAAGGTGCAGACACTGACCTAACAACAAAAATCAATCATAATCAGAAAATATGGCATCAACAAATGAACAAAATAAAGTGATTTGCCCTGAAGAAATGGAGATGTATGTACTCTCTGACAGAGATCTCAAAATAACTCTTTTAAGCAAGGTCAGTGAACTTCAATAAAATGCAGAGCAGGAACTCAACGAAATGAGAAAAAATAGGTCACCAAAAAGAGAGATTTAACAGAAATTTACATAAAATTTAATTTATCAAGCAGAAATTCTGGAGCTGAAAAATACAATGAATGAGTTGAGAGATGCAATAGAGGCCATTAATGGCAGAATTGATCAAGCAGAAGAAAAATCTATGAACTCAAAGAAAAGTTATTTTAAAATACACAGCCAGAGGAGAAAAAAACATTTAAGAGAATGAAGAAGGCACATAGAATTTATGGAACAATATCAAAAGAGCAAATTTTTGAGTCATAGAGGTTCAAGAAGGAGAAAGAAAAGATAAAGGGGGCAGAAAGCTTATTTATAGAAATAGTAGCAGAAATCTGCCTACACCTGTAAAAGATGTAAAGATTCAGGTACATGAAAATTAAATATCTCTACTCAGATTTTATCTAAGGAAGACTTCTCTAAATATATTATAATTAAACTGTCAAAAACAAAGACAAAAATAGAATCCTAAAAGCAAAAATAATAAATAAACAAAGAAAGAAAAAAACCAAAACATATAAATAGGTACCAATATTGCTAGCAGCGGAAACCTCACAGGCAAGAAGAAAATGGGATAATATATTCAAACTGCTGAAGACATAAAACTGCCTAAATATGCATAAAGAGCATATTCAGTATATGTAGAAGAGACAAAGATCTTTACTCACAAACAAATGAGTTCATTACCACCACAATTATCTTATAATAAATATTAAAAGGAGTTCTTCAAGCTGAGGGGATAATGAGTAACACAAACACATCTGAAAGCATAAAATATACTAGTAATAGCAAACACACAGCCAAAGTTAAAATAATCTGAATACTGTAATGGTGGCGTGCAAATCACTTATATCTTAAGTCTGAAGTTCACAGGTCAAAACTGTTAAAAATAATTATAGCTGCAATAATTTGTAAAGGAATATTCAAAATGAAAAGATGTAACTTGTGATATCAAACATTCAAAGTGTTGGGAGAGTAAAGTAAGAGCATAGTTGTTTTTTTTTTTTTTTTCAGTCAAAATTAAATTGTTAGTTTAAGGGTAGCATCTGTGGCTCAAGGAGTAGGGCACCAGCTCCATATGCTGGAAGTGGCAAGTTCAAACACAGCCCCAGCCAAAAACTATAAAAATAAATGAATAAGATAAAAAATAAAATAAATAAATTTATTTAGTTTAAAATAGCCTGTTATAACTATAAAGTTTTTTATAAGGCTCATGATAAACACATAGCAAAAACTTATGGCAGGTACACAAAAAACAAAGATCAAGGAATTGGACATACCACTAGAGAAAGTCACTGAAGCCATAAAGGAGGACAGCAAGAGAGGAAGAAAGGAACAAAGGAGCTATAAAATAAATAGAACACAATGATAATAGTAAGTCTTTACCTATCAATAATTACCTTGAATGTAAATGCAGTAAATACTTTAATCAAAAGACATAGAGTAGCTGAATGAATGAAAAAAAAGAGTCTATGCTGCCTACAAAAAATTCAATTCAGTGGCAAAACACACATAAACTGAAAGTGAAAGGACGCAATAAAAGATTTTCTAGGCAAATGGAAACCAAAAAGAACATAGGAGTAGCTATACTTATGCCAGAAAACACAGATTTAAAGTAAAAAGTTTTAAAAAGAAAAAGAAGGTTCATTACATAATTACAAAGGGGTCAATTCAACAAGAGGATGTAACAATTATAATATATATGCACATGACATTGGAGCACCTAAATAATATAAAGCCAATATTAACAGATCAGAAGGGAGAGATAAACTGCAATACAGTAAGAGTAGGGAATAGACATCCCACTTTCAAAATGGACAAATGTTAGACCACAAACAAGTCTTAACAAAATTAAGAAGACAAATCATATCACAAGCATCTTTTCTGGCCACAATGGCATAAAAATAGACATTAATAACAGAAGGAACTAGGAAAATTTACAAATGCATTAAACATGCTCCTACGTGATCAATGAGTTCATGAAACGTAAAAGAAAAATTTAGAAATATATTGAGAAAAACAAAAAATGAAACACAACATACCAACAACCTATGGGATGCAGCCTATTAGAGCCCATTGCTCTGACAGTAGGATTCCAATCTTGTGTTCTCCTTCACCTGACTCCTGGAGAAAACCTGGAGCCTGTTTCTTCAGAGGGAACGTTCACATT
>CAUYQV010003532.1:0-32058 GCA_963574575.1 Galagoides demidoff
TTTTTTTTTTAATTGAATGGTAACTATGTACATTAATGCACTTCTGGGGTACAGTGTGGGGTTTTCACATGCAATCCGAAATATTTCCATCAAACTGATCAACACAGCCTTCATGTCATTTTCTCAGTTATAGTTTTAAAATGTTCTGAT
Organism: Galagoides demidoff; assembly: GCA_963574575.1. Lineage (NCBI taxonomy): Eukaryota > Metazoa > Chordata > Mammalia > Primates > Galagidae > Galagoides > Galagoides demidoff. The sequence goes on from CAUYQV010003532.1 coordinate 151, forward strand.
TCTACTCTTAGAGAGTTTCACTTGTACCCCTGTCAGTTAGACCTCAAAAATGGTCCCTCCCCGCCCCCGCCCGCCCCCGCTTCCCCCCGCCCCTCGCCCCCCCCCCGCCCCCCCCCCCCCCCCCCGCCCTAAAGGGACGGCGGGAGGCGGATTGGAGGGAAAAAATAAATTTCATATAATTTTCTTATTAGAAAAAAAGGTGAAGACCTACTCCTCTGTGCTTGCTGAAACCTTTTAAGTGTTATGAATGTAAACTTTCTAAATACTGACATGCTCTAAATGTGGTTTCTCATCTCCAAGATACATTGAGTGATCATTTTATTTCCCGGGTCTTACCAATCACACCACTCAGGGTAAGTAAGGGTAGGCAGATTGTTTCTGTAAGGAGCCAGATGGTAAATATTTTCTGTGTTGTGGAAAACACATATGATCTCTGTGACACCTACACAATTCTTCTGTTGTAGCATGAAAGCCACCATAGAATCCCGAGGGACAAGTTCAATAATAACAAAAGTGCAAAATAATGAGATAACTCAGAGAAAATACAGAACTCAAGGGAACACTATCAGTGTCAGCTACCCCTTGTTACTTTAAGATTATCTTTCCAGTATTGTTCTTATGAATTTGTTTAGCTTAATAAGGAAAGTCTTGTACTTACAGGTTTCCATTCAGTTGCCCTAACTGAGCGCATACTCGCCCCCCCTTCCTGACTGTAATAAGCCAGGCTAATTAATTGAACTCTTTCTGGTGTTGGTCTAATAACTAACACCTTCAGTTTCCCTATCTGTTGTACCCTCAGTTGTAACTAACACTAAGTGATAAATCCCTCTGCTTCTGAGCGTCTTGACTTCTTTCTCTAATAGAGGTAGTATCTTTACAAAAGAAAAAAATTAAAATGTAAACCCATTCACATGAATATTCCATTTGATTCCAATCAATATGCATATAATATTTTCTATCAAAATGTAAATAGAAGAAGGCATTCTCTATTTCTTAAAAGTGTTTTCAAAACCAAGCAGCGCCAAAGCACTGTTATTTAGAACCCTAAAGTGCAGTTTCAGTAATGAGCACACTGGACTGAATGTAGAAAGACAGGTGTGGTGACATGATCATTGTACTTACCCTGGTTATTATTCCCATAACACCGTGTCTAGTCAGGTTTTTCTAGCTCTTCAACTGTCTTCACAGATATATTGTGATTTCCAGAGAGAAGTAAACTATTTTATCTTTATCTTTGTAGTCCTAGTACCTACCACAAAGCCTCGCACACATAATGTATTTAAAATTGTTGAGGAAAAGTGTGGAAAATTCTGCTGACAATTGGGTTTCCTGTCCATCAGTCTAATCATTTGGAACAGTGAGACAAAGCGACAGCCTGCAGACAACATTTTCTGGATGTCTGTGCATGTGAGTAAGTGCATGATACATTAAATATATTACATATTAAAATGCAGCTAATTAATTTAGTTTCTTATGACTGATAAAAGAATAATGAGAAACTGTAAAAGATATTGCTTTGAGATATTTCCCTCTGGACTCATTTACAAGCTAACAGAAGGATGTAAATCTGGTAATCGGAAAAATTTGCATTTTTGTGAAAGAAAGATCTGTGAGATGATAGATCGCTAAGAAGTTTGCTCTATTGATATTTTATAAGTTCTTACCATCAGATGGTGAATCCATTTGGGAGAAAAACTCTCCAAGAAAATTTGAGGCTGAACACACTGAAATATAATAAGCTCCAATGTCAGAAAGTGTCCTTTGCCTTTTGCCTTTGTACTTATTTGCATATCACAGAGGCCTGCACATTGTTCATGATGTGCATATATGCGTATGGTACTAGAGTAAATAGATTAAAAATATTTTGAAGATCCTTGAAAAATAAAGGAAAGGGCCTCTCCTTAGATTATAGGAATTGCCTTTGTTATCTACATTAAAAATTTTTAATTGGCTCTTCTCAGAAAACAAATATAAACCCATCACATTTTTGCCTCAGTTGACTAAGAGGACCTTCTGATTTGGGGACCACAGCTACAGGCAGTGGTCTGACTATAACCTTTAGATACTGTAGGACAAATATTGCATAAATGAACATAGTTCAGAGAAAAGGACAGATATAATAGGATTTTGAAGGGTCTGTCTGTGATCAAAAATGCTTAAGAAGCAGAGTTGCACATAAGCACATTAAGAACCTTGATGTTTGACAAAATATGGGTAAAAAAAGAAAAACTTTATAGATATGTACCATTTAATATTAATATCATTAATATATGTTTTAAAAAATAGTTTTTGAAATAAGGCCTCGTTGCTTGCTAGATCCTGTGTCAATAAGATAGATCTTTACTTGGTTTACTGGCTTATCACTTCGGTATTCATCAATTACGTTAAGGTCTCTGCTTAAACAGCTTCTCTGGTCACTTTACCCAAAGTAACTATTTTTCCCATTCTTTGCTATATTTTTACTTTGGTAATAGTGTCATATTCTATTTGTTTATACATGTACACACATGTGCAGCACACCAAGGCACATTTCATATACACCTTACAGCACATTAAATATACACACATCATGAGACTAATCATATCTTTTCATTTTTGCTACTATAGTCTCAGCAACTGGAGCACTTGCAGGTTCTCAATAAATAATTATTGAATGCTGAATGTTGAATGAATGGCATAAGGGAAAATTCCCTCCTCAATCTAGTACTGATATTAAATCAATATAAATATTAAACTTGGCCAACACCTTCCATGCTTTAGGCTGGTTATGGTTTATGAATAAATACGTTAGTTGATACAATCTAAAAATTGACTATGTGTATTTAATGAGGTATGTCTACATATGAGAATTTTTAATATTGCAAAAGACATTTAACAAATATTTCTTGTGTCTATTATGAATCATGCATGCTTTTCTGTTTTGTTTTTATTTTTTAACTTTAAAACCACAAAATTTTAATGCCAATAGATTTGCTTGCTAACAAATTTCATTTTAGTTAACAATGAAGAGGTTAAAATAAAAATGACTTACAACTGAATATGGCAACTAAATCTTGCGTTGAATAAAGGATAATTTGTGTTTTAGAAAAAGCTTTTAAGGAAAAATGCAAAATAAAAATATCAGGCATTTTATCAAATTTCTTTGCATATTTCAATGTTTTTGTAATCTCCAAAATAAAATAGATAAATTCCCAAGAACAGTTTTGGTAACTATAGAGATAAGCAAATAGATAAACGACTTATTAATGCTCTTAGAAATTACTATTTTTACTATTTTCTTTTATTACTATTGCTAGTAACTGCAAAAATAACCTTAAAATATAGGTGGCACTCTATACTAAAACACAAAATCAATGTTTCGTCATAAATAATATTGAATCTTCCAATCCATAAACATGGGGTGTCCTTCCATTGGTTGATGTTTTGTTTGATTTCTTTCATCAGTGTTTTCTGGTTTCCTATGTACAAATCTTTTACTTCCTCAGTTAAATTTAGGTCTATATATTTGATCATTCTTAAGTACTGCATTTTACTTTGCTCCTGTGTTTTAAATGAAATGCTTTTCACAACAGCCATTTAATTCATCCTATGTATTTTTAAATAATCGATATATCCTTAAATGTATTTTTTAAACATTAACTATTTTTAGGAAATTCCTTTAAAACTCAGTGTAGTGCCAATCAAGTAATATGCATTGAGTCCCTATGTTATACCGTGTATGCCACTGAAGTCAGAAATGAAAGCATGAAAAAGACAAATGTGTTTACCATTTCTACAAAGATTGTGGTCTTTGGGGGGGAAAGAGATTATCAAAAGTATACCTAATTACAAAGAAGTGATGTTTTAAGATAAAATAGAGGCTGTGAGAAATAAGAATATATTTCACTATATGAACATAAAATGAGCTGTTTTCCCAGGATTTCACAAGGCTGAAACTTGGGTTTTCTCCGGGGTTTTATCCTCACTGAAGGCTTGACCCTCTCCCCAGGTCACGTGGCCATTGACAGAATTCTTTCCTTTACAGTTGTAGCACTCAGGTCTCTACTTTCTTGCAAGGAATTAAAATCAGCTCCTAGTGCTCACTCTCAGGTTCTACCCACTTCATCCTTTTACATCTCGGCAACTTCACTTCATCCATTCCAGCATTAGAATCTCTCTCACACTCTTCAGGAAGAATATAAGACAACCCAAAGGCTAGAGTTGTAAGAAAAAATAAGATTTTGTGACTTAAGTAACATAGAATAGGTAAAAGTTACATTTTCCATCTAATTTCACTAGCAAAAATGACCAGACTTAGTGAAATGCATTTATAAACTATAGTTTCTTTTCAAAATTGTATTTCAGACAACGGAGCATCTAAACAAGCAAATTTCCAAATTTTTTGTAGATATTAACCTTAAAAGTATTTCAAAGCCTATTTTTGGTTCTGCTTCAGTTTCCCCCCACAGATTATTTGTCAATACACAAATATCTTATTGAGAATTAATCTCTAATTTTCTCGTATAACATTAAGTGCTGTGTTAATATGCATAGATATAGCATGATTCTTCAAGTGATGTTTGTGTACTTAGGAGAATACATGTTCTATCCATTGATGCACATATAATTTAATTTATAAAAGTTATAGTCCACTTATAGTCAACGAGAAAAAAAACTAATTTTAATTAACGTGGAAAACTGGAACATGCACTTACAATGTAGATAACTACCAACAATCATTCCTGCTTGTGGGGGTACCTCAGTCCCTTTACAAATTAGGGCATTGAAGATGCTTAGTAAATATGCTGAAAACAAGTGATCAGTCATTCACATCTGAAATACGCATACGCTAGAAAGAAGGAACCCATAATCAGACCTAAAACTAAAGCTAGACATTGGTACAGAATGCATGGATGAGAAATCAAAGTCTAAATAGTATTTTAAATGCAAAATGACTACCCATTCTGGAAATACAGCAAGCAGGTTAAGACTTGAGCATTCAATGACTTGACAATACATGTTGTACAATGTTTTCTACTGTGCCTCCCTGAGAAAGTAAATTCTTGAGTAAGGTTGGCCAAATAGGTTGGAGGATTTTTCTGTATGTACAAAGATTCTGCCATACTTAAAAGATAAGTTTTTCTTGTTCAGGAAGAATGAAAATTAAATCTATTTGGCACTCTATGACTACTTTTCTGTAATTTAATTCTGAAACAACCCAAAAACTTTCCATTCTACATTTACTGAAATTCCTATTATTCCAGTCTAGTTCTGTAGAAATTGCATTTCTCATCTTCAATTGAAAGACAAAATTTGTACTTCCCACAATAGCTCTTTACATCTTCAAACTACTAGATTGGCTTGGTGATAAAACCAGACATCAACCCTCTTTTCGCTTTCATATCTGGACAAACATACACGATCAGTGGATGCTCCACCTAGTAAGCAATTTTAACATATCTCCCAAAGTATTTCATTTCATTGAAGAGCTAAAAATCTCCGTCTGTAAGTCCACAATCTGTCAATGTGTCCTACGTTAGATCAAACTGATTGCTTTTATTTTTATTCCCACCACACTAGTTTAGAATGTGTTAATGATCTTTCACTTGGTCCAATGCATTTGTTTCCTTATTGATCTCTGTTTTTGCACATATCGCCTCTTTCAGTATATGTCCATTTTCTCATTGGGTGATTTGATCTTTTAAAATGTGAATCATATAATGTTAACTCCACTGCTTAAAAAGCGTCTGGGGATTCTCTGGTCTTCAACATGTGCCATCAAAAGTACTGTTTCATCTAGTTTCATCCAGTTTTCCCAAGTTTTATGCCATCTATTTGATCACCTTAATTGTTTTTTTGTTTGTTTGTTTATTTTTTTTGTAGTTTTTGGCTAGGCTGGGTTTGAACCTGCCACTTTTGGCATATGGGGCCAGTACCCTACTCCTTTGAGCCACAGGCGCAGCCTCAGGATCACCTTAATTTTTAAGGAGTAATTATAACCTGATGGAAAAGCGCTTCTAAGAAAGTAGTACCCTGATTATCCTTTGAAAACCACCCTTCTCTGTCTTAACTTCAATTCATAGTCTCTTTCATAATAGTCAGCTTTTTGCTTTCATCACAATTATCAGCTTTTGAATTTGATATTTATCAATGTAGTTATTTTAAATGACTTTCCCTTGCAATAAACTACAAGCTTAAAGAGGGAAAAATTATTTTTTCACTTGTCCATTACCATTTATATAGAGCCTGAACAATAATTAGCAAAGATTTAATGTTCAAAAAATGTGTCTGAAATAAAGATTGCTTTTTGTTACCACTGTTAGGAAGGATGAGATATTAGTTAGAGGTATGCTAAAAGGATCTATGATTATTATTACACTTTATTCCTTTGTGTTGTGAGTTTGTTGGTATTAGTTATTTTTAGCTTATATAAACACCTGTATGTTCAAAAAATTTTATTAAATGCAGAGGAAAAAGATTAACCTTACCTACCTGAATCTGCTAAGCCTACACATTTTTTCTAAGTATACTCTCTCAGTGTGATGACCTGTCTTCAGGATATGAAGAACTTCAAGTTACGTTTTTTTTAAGCTATGATTTTTTTAAAATGAATACCAATGTGTGTTTAATGATCATAATGCACAAGGAGAACAATATACAATTACTTTAAGAAATTGAATTTTTTTTTCTTTTTTTTGAGACAGGGTCTTATTCTGTCTTCCTGGGTAGAGTGTCATGGTGTCATAGCTCACAGCCCTCAAACTTCTAGGTTTGAGTGATCTTCTTGCCTCAGCTTCCCAGGTAACTAGGACTCCAGGCACCTACCACAATACCTTGCTGTTTTTTTTCTGTTTTTAAGACAGGGTTTCACTCTTGCTCAGATTGGTCTCAAACTCCTGGTTTAGCCTCCATCTGCTTCAGCCTCCTAGAGTTCTAGGATTAGAGAAACTGGGTTTTATGCACTGTGAGGATGGCTGTTTTGTCATATAATTTTCCTAATGTGAATTTTCTGTACAACACATTTGTTGTTGATGAATGCACATAGTGTGCATTTCCTATACCAACGCTAAATAAATATTGATTGATTCAATGAAATGGTGGAAGAAATGGAAGGATAGTTAGGTAACTACATTTCATTAAAAAATTTAAGATAGAATTTATTTATCATATGAATACACACTTGAATCAACCAATTAAGGCAGTCTCTCATCAAAACATAAGGTAAGAGTATTGTGAGGAATTAATTTTGAAACATCTTTAAGTCATGAACATTTTTTATTATCTTCCCCATCAACCTCTTTTTTTTTTTTTGCAGTTTTTGGCCAGGGCTGGGTTTGAACCTGCCATCAGTGGCCTATGGGGCTGGCGCCCTACCCTTTTGAACCACAGGTGCTGCCCTATCCATCTTCCTCTTTTGAAATCTAAATTTCTACATATGATCAAATTGTCTTAGAAGTAAATTAAAGTTTTCATTACTGTATTTAGTTAAATAGGCTGTATTATTTATTCATTTTCCACTATTGTTTTTATTTCAATATTATTTACCTTAGGTTACAAAGTATTATATAAAATGCATACTTAGATTTGACTTTCTCAGTTGAGAAATAATAGACATTTCACTATACATCTTTCTACTAAGATAATTTAGAACAATAACTGGAAAAGGAGATCTCAAAATTCATCTCAAATCCGTGAATCACTGTCCAACTTAACACTAGGCAATATAAAAATTAAGTAAGTTAGTAATCCAGGGATAATGTTTGAAGATATTTATTTTATACATTTGTACTGGTTAATGTAAAATATTACTTCAAACCCAAATGCTGGCTGCTGATGAAGTTCAAATCCACTGTACTTGTTACCCATGTGAAACAGATGAAGGACTGTCATGATGAATGTATTTACAGAAATAGCAGCTGAAGGTGGATTGATGACGTTTGAAAAGATAAGAGCACAGAGGCATAAGACTATGTGAGGAATAGATCAAAACAATGTTACAGTGACAAGAGCAACTATAAGAGACAATTCACTATAATATTCGATGTTTAAATCAGGAGTGAAAACAAAAGTAGAGTTTTAAGAGACTGAAAAGATCATCTCCAAGTACTCAAGTAATACAATTTCTATGCTTATAATTGAAAATATATGTATATTTATATAAACATAGGAAAGAAGAGAAAGAGCTAGAGGCATCAACTGTCTGGAAAATTATTTTATGTATTAACAAATATTATTAATATAAGTAAGAATATCAGTGAATTTTAATCTTTCTTCATCTTTGGAATTTTATTCTTTTTTTTTTTTTTTTGAGACAGTCTCACTCTGTCCTAGGTAGTGTGCTGTGGCATCATCATAGCTCACAGCAACCTCAAACTCTTGGGCTCAAGACATCCTCTTGCCGCAGACTCCTGAGTAGCTCTGACTACAGGCACTCACCATGATGCTGGATTCCTTTTTCTATTTTTAGTAGAGACTGGATCTTGCTTTTGCTCAGGCTGGTCTCCTGAGCTCAAGCAATCCACCAGCCTTCACCTTCCAGAGTGCTAAGATTATAGGCATGAGCAACTGTTTCTGGCTGTAATTTTATTCTTAGTTATGTTAAAAACAGCTATAACTTTTTATGGGAAAACAAATTCTGGTTTTCATTCGTAAGACGATATTTGCTATTTCTCTTAATGTTAGTCACTGATTGTGAAGAAATATGTAACCCTAGAAATTCTCATTATGCTTAATCTTATATCTGTTTACTTTCTATGATATGATAAAGTATAACATCACAAAGCATACATTATATGTGTGGAAAACACGTGGCAAAGACATCTGAAGATATGCTTAGGGAACAGGATGTCCAGGGCAGTGGCAAAAGTTACTGGCCTGCGACACAAGCTAGGCATGTGACTATAACAAAGGTGCACCCACATGTAGAAGGAATAAAGGGCATATGGGTGAGTAGCAATAGTTGAAACCATATGTGCAACCAATTAATCTCTTAGTGAGGCAGAACCAGCTAAGGCAGATCCCCAGTCAGACCAATAAGCAGGTGTCAAGGCACGTTTCCCATACTAGATAATGTCAACGCAGGAAAACAGTGTCATGTGTACTTCTTGCATATCTTGCAGATTCTACTAGGAGGTGTAAAAAGTTCTGTAGCTTTTTCCATACATGGTAACATTTTCCATACACTTCTTTATTTGAATCCCAATAAATACCCACTGGAACCTGGAGTCAGGGCCTTACTGCCACACTCTGACCGTGTCTGGCCCTCAGGCCCCTCAGTGGTACAGTTGTATTACACCAAGTATTTCATGTCTTCTCTCTGTAGTCTTCTCAGAAATCTGGAGGCTCTGCCTGGAGGGGGTGCCTCAACTTTTTTACTTAGACATAATTAACATGAATTAGTTTAAATAACTTATAAGACAGAAATTTGCAGTATGTGATAGTGAATGAAGTAAATGAATATAGATAATCTAAAAGACTAAATAAAGAACCCCCCCCCAAAAGAACAACTGCACTCAAATGCTTTTTGCAGCAAAATTTACAATCACAAAAATATGGAATGAAGCCAAGAGCTCATCAATTCATGAACTGATTAACAAAATGTGGGATATGTATACCATGGAGTACTACTCAGCCATGAAGAAGGATGAAATGGTCTTTTTGTAACAATTTGGGTAGAACTGGAGACCATTATCCTCAGTGAAGTATCTAATGAATAACAAATCAAACACCATATGTTTTCATTATTAAATTGGAACTAACCAATGAGCATACATGTGGAGAGAAAGAAGTAAAGTTCGGTAGAAGTCAAACGCAGGGGAGGCACCAGGAAGGGATGGGCAAAGACCTATCTAACAGGTACACTGAACACTATCTGGGTGATGAGGACACTTACAGCCCTGACTCAAACATTACTTGGAAACATATGATCTATGTAACTGAAAACATTTATTCTCTCTTCATATTTTGAAATTTAAAAAATAACCAAAAAAGAAAAAAAAGTATTTGTTATTATTGTCAGCTAAACATTTCCAATTTAAAACTCATATAATAAATATCCCAATAAAATAGATTAAACCTTAAATGGCTCTCTATTAATGTACTTTTAATTTAGAAATAAAATTTAAATAATTCATAAATTCAAATATTTGTGGTAGTGTTTTTTTGACAGATAGCCAAACCCTCAAAAATTAAAACAAAATAAGTTTCCTTTCTTAACTTTTCCCCTATTACCAAGTTGCTTCTCCTGTTATTTCTGCACAACATATTATTCTATTAATTGAATTCCTCATATACTACCTTATGTAATTATTCATGCACTCTGGTAATTTTGTTGTATTTTTTCAGCTGGGTCAAATCAGATACATGTGTATCCAAAAACTGATTGATCATCCTAGACTCATCACTGAGAATACAATACAGTAGAATCTTCTCAGTTGACTGCCTCCCTACATCAACTACCTCCTTGAATTGACCTAATTTTCACAGACCGGACTTGTACCACACGTACTCACTGGACGTTCCTAATGCTGAGCACTTTTGTATATTCCCAGTTTGTTAAATTCCTTAGGGTGCTCGACTTACAGAGATTCTACTGTATTTGTTTTGATACACCAGACATGATTAACTATTAAGGGAAATTAAAGTCTTTTTCAAATATTCAGATATTTCCTCAGCTGTTTTATCTATCAATTATCTATCATCTATCTATTGAGGATCCAATCTACTACAAGGGAATCACCTTTTCTTAGGTCCTGTCTAGAAAGTGGAAAGTACTATGTTAATTTTACATTTCAAATACTTTTGAGTATTTCTTCCATTATGAAAGGCCTGCATCTACATAGAGATAATATATACAGAAAAATTACCATGTAATTTTAGGTTGTCTTTGACAGGGAACAGAAACTGTTACAGGTATTTTAAAATGGTATTTTTATTTCTTTTAAAAATACATTTATAAAATGAATGAAACTGAATTATTTACTTTCAATTTCCCACATCTAGCTTGAGGCCTTTTCTAGTTCTTTTATACAGTTATTCAATAGTAATTTAAAAAACTTGCATCATAAGATAAATTCTAACTTAAACCAGAAAGGTATATGCATGTCAATAAATTATAAGCTGGACTTTATTAAAAATTTCATTTGAAAGTAGGTGCATTTTTACCTTGCATTATTCTTCATGGAAACTTCATGTAGAATTATTAATTATATTATTTTATACCTTGTTTTTTCATATTAGAAGTTTCATTTACAAAGCAAATTTGTCCAGTTTATTAGTTTTTCCACTTGGGGATTATACTTTGATGTTAAGAGTAAGAACTGTTTACCAACCAATGGATCCTGAAGAAGTTTTTCTTTTCTTCTCTGAAAATTTTTTGGTTTTACATTTTACATTGAAGTCTGAGATCTACTGGGGGATAATGCTGGTAATAATGTGCAAATTTCCTTTCTTTTTTTCTCTTTTTGCCTATGGAAATTCAGTTGTTTCTATATGATTTCCTGAAAAGGTTTTCCTTTGCCAAGTGTATTGAATTGCATTTGCATCTTTGTCAAAATTAATCACATTTATGTGGGTCTATTTCTATGTATTCTATTCTATTCCATTTATCTACCTATTTATTTGATGAATCAAACCTAAAAGTAAAGCTCACCATTTGTGTTCTTTGATGTCTGGGGGAAACCAGGAGGTCCACTGAACTCATATGGCTTGCCATGTCTTTCTCTGTTGGGCTATGTTAACCAGTTTGACGTAAGCATTCCAAATTGTATGTAAAATCAGCACATTGTACACCATAAATGCATTGATGTATACTGTTATGATTTAATAAAAGAATTTTTAAAAAATGGAGACAGTCTTGTACTGTTGCCCTGGCTAGAGTATTATGGCATCAGCCTAGCTCACAGCAACCTCAAATTCCTAGGTTCAAGTGATCCTACTGCCTCGGCCTCCTGAATAGATGGGACTACAGGTGCCTGCCATGACACTCAGCTAATTTTTCTATTATTAATAGAGACAGGTCTTTCTCTTGCTCAGGCTGATCTCAGCAATCCTGTTTTAGCCTCCCAAAGTGTTAGGATTACAGGCATGAGACTTTGTGCCCAGCTGAGAGAACTTACTTTTTAGGTGGATTTTTTGTTGTTTGAATTTTAGGGGGAAGAAAGACTTGGTTTGATAGAACCCATTGGCTTTTCTGGGTTGCCGGCTCTTTTTTGCCCCAAGCCTGTGATATCTAAGGCAAACCAACCCCATGTAACTCAACACTGTTTCATGTCTTGAGTTCAATGCCTAGCTAGTTTGCTTTCTTCTTTCTTTCTTTTAGTCTTTTTGTTTTCTGCACATTTCACAGGGTTTTCAGTTGTAATTGAAAGAAGGAAAATGGGAAAAAAATTGTCTAATTCATCTTCCCAGAAAGAACAGTTCAAACCAAGTCACTCCAGAAGCTTGAAGTTTCATCTATCATGCTAACATTATACATTTTAAGAAGAAAATATGGATCTGAATTGAATTCTTATTTAATCCTTATATTAATTTGCAAGGTGCCTTTGTCATTTTTAAAATTTATACAGAATAAAGTAATATGCAGAAGGATTATAGAAAGTGTTGCAGGCCATGTTGTTAGGTTTTGCTGGGGGCAGATGTTCTCTGGTTCTTGGGTCCCAAAGCCAAGAATGAGCACTGATGCTTTGCCAATGATGGAGTGATCACAAACACAAAATAATTGCCATTGCATATGTTTATTGCAGAACCAAGAAAAACAAACTATAAGTAGAATAGCTCTCTAAGAACAAGATGGGCCTCTCTCTATGAGTAGAGAAGATACCCCAAAGTCTGAACACACATTGCCTTTTTTTTTTTTTCCGGTTTTGGCCCGGGCTGGATTTGAACCCACCACCTCCGATATTTGGGGCCGGCACCCTACACCTTTGAACCACATTCGACACCCCCACACTTCTTTTATAAACTATCTAATTTGTCTGCTTTTCCAGAACAGGTAACTGACAGATTGGGTTACATAACAAACTTCTCAAAGTGCACTTGTCTTCCCTGGAATCTTCCTAAAGAATCATGAGTGTGGAAATTTACACTTTTAATTAAACAATTGTTGGCCTAATAAGCCCAGGCCAGTGTAAGGTCACTCGGAGCTCCTCACTATCTGTTCAAGTTCTTAGCCTCTGTCTTAACCACTCTCCTTAGCCTCTCCCTTTAATCTTCAGTCCTATCACTGATCCCACCCTGCCTATCAAGGACAGAAGCTGAGGAGCCAGACAGCATCCCCCTCCCCAGGCACAGGTGGCCACAGAGGGCAGGGCCATGACTAGCTGTGGTGGCAGCAGCAGTGGCTCTGCTCTAGCAAAGCTTCTGCTGTATTGAGGGCTGTTTGGCATGAGCCTGGTCTGCTCTGGCGAGGGACATGAGGAGGGGGTCCTCAGGCCAGGCCAACAACTCTCAGCAGTGTGGCTAGTAACTGCACAGGTGGAATATTTACTCAAGTCTACTTTGAACAAGAAGCTGAATTCCTTTCACTCCTCTATGTTTTACGTACTTTGTATTCTTCAAGGCCTTACTGTTTTGCAATTGTAGGTAAAAAAAGAAGCACCCCTTCTTATTTGGACATAGATCTATAGAGCTAGGTGAGGCCTATGAAAATGTGTTTTTGTATTTTCATGATTTCCATGAGGTGGAAATAACAGAAGTGAGGTCTGTTTACTTTTAAACCTCTAACATGCTGTGACATTTCCCACTACTCATAACATGATTATGAAAATTAGGTGAAGAAATTTCTTATAATAATGATCAGGGCTATTAGAAAAAATGATTAAATAATCACAAATTTAACTTAGAAGTGATTATATATTAGAATTGCTGGTTTAGTCTGAAAAGTTTTAATTAGTAAGTAGTCTGAGGTTTATTTAACATAAGTACATGATGAAGAGGCCGAGGATAAATGCTGTAGATGTGAGGGAGGTCCTAAAAAGTTTGAGGAAATAACGAAATAGAGAAAAATATAGTCAAAAGGCAACCATTCATTATTTTGGGGTCAGGTTTACAGCAGAATACTGAAGATTCCTAGGAAGTATGTACCTTTGAACATAAATGTATTAACCCAAGTTATAATATCATTTATAGAGTACATGAAAATGCTTACTTACATTAAGTGGGACCACTTTCCATAACATTTGTTTTTTAACATATACTCTGTTAAAAAGGAAAATAAATGATATTTTCATCCTACCTAGGCCTTATTCTTCATTATTCTAGTCTCTCCCCTTTAATAACCTATAATAATGTCAAAAATTCATACTAGCTTCAGCAAGAACTATTCATTTTAGATATAAAAATACCTATAAACATAACTGGGTCTGTATGTCTTTCTTATTCCAGAACTGATAGTAACTAGCCAGAGTTTTACAGTCTCTGACTGCTCTTATCTTATGGAATAAAATGTAGTTAATTAGTAAATAAATGCATGAAGCACCTCCTTTGTCTCAGTCAATATTCCAGCATTGGTAATGCATTAGTTTACAAAACAGATAAATATATCTACTTTCAGGAATCTTATGTACTAATGTGTAGACACAGAAAATACATACAGAAACACACAATTAAAGACGGTAGCAGATACGCTGAATGTACAGAAAGCTGCTGAGTGGTGATCTTAAATAGATGGGCCAAAGAACATCCCTTGGAGATGCTATGTGAACATAGTGTGGGACCAAGCAATACAAGAATCTGAGGAAATATAGAACAGGAATAAACAGAAAGGCCCCAAAGGATGAGTGTGCATGGACTTGTTCTCCAAGCGTCGTACAGAGGACAGGTAGCCAGAGCTGAGTGTGGTGATGGTGTGGGCGAGGTAGTGGATAGAAATTAATGTAATGTGAGACTTGTGTATTTATTCCTAGTGAAGCAGTAAACACAGGAATGGTAAAAATGAAGAGCAATGTAATTGGTTTATCCTTGAAAAGGTTCTAGTGTGGCTAATGTTTTGATAGTGGACTATAGGTAGGTGAGGACCGCAGCAAGGAGGCCACTTAGGAGGCTCTTGCAATAAGGTTATCCTGCATAATAATGGATGCTTAGACCTCTGGGGTGATGGTGGAGATTACAAAGGAGGTAATAAAATCAGCAGAATTTTCTGATACCATATATATGTGTTATGGTAGAGAGGAATTTAAATAAACATGACTCAAAGATTTAAGGTTTTAGCAAACATAAGGATGAGGTTGCCATTTAATTATGTTGTAAATACTGGAGAGAATAGCAGCCTGAAGGATCCAACTTGGGTTTTGGAGAGTTGATTTTAGAAGTCATGTGGAATTTAAGTGATGTTGAATAAAGTTTTGATGTACAACTCCCAGTCTTAGCTTCTCCTTATCGTGGAGCCTGTCACTCTGACCTCACAACAGGAAAAAACTGAACAAACCAAAAATCAGCAATACTTCTTGGTCTTATTAGAGAACTGAGATCCCAGGACAAACTGTTAGCCCAAAATCTGGAGAGACAGGCAAATCACAAGACTCACAGCCAAGATCTTATCACATACAGGGGAAGCCATTAGAACCAAAAACGGATATGAATACATAGACGATAATTTTGACAAATTGCTGGAAGCTCGGTACGGTCTATGGGGAGAACAAGAAACTCATGGGTAATACTCTGACATGGATCTCCTAAATTTTATAGATTTACCTCCAGAAAGTCACTGGTATCTCACTGAAAAGAGGTAAGAAAGTTCCCTTAGTGATTCAGGCAGAGGAGGAGAAAAGTAACCATTAAGCTATCTGCCCAGAATGTTCTCCATAGATGCTCTACACTGGTCTTTTCCCACAGCCTCCTTTCTCAAGTTTCATTTGCAGAACATATATTTAAAGGTATACTTCATGAAAATAATTTTTAAATATAAAATTTAAAATTCAAGTGCAGTAAAGACTCTGCGTTTTATACACTCTGAAAGATTCATGACACACCTAGGAATTAAGCAGTCTCTGAAGATTCTTATAATAGAGCCTAACATTTTTTTAATTATTTCACAAATTGGTTACCTACTTTCTATGGTGAAAGACTTTACCAGAGCCTGATTCCGCCTGGTGAAAGGGGTTGATGGAACCCCAGCCTCCTGTCTCCTTCCTGTGTCATCTATGGAGGAAGTGAAGCTATAAGAAACACTTATGAAAGTTGCAGTCCAGGGACCAAATCCAACTAACAGACTGAATCAACGCAGGGACCCCGGACTGCTTTCTCCTCCCTGACATCTTGCCAACTTATGACATTAGGAGAATTCCAAGATCCAGTATAATAATGGTGGATTATGCCTGAAAGAACTTCAATGCACAGATTCTATTTGAAGAGGAGTCCTTTTGGAAGACAAAAGAAAACCAACTGTGGAAGGGAACAGCACACTAGAGTAAATTAAAACTTCTGGCACTTATAAGTACAACAAAAATTAAACACTTCCTAACTGCTAGCCTCATTAACATAATACCTCATATTGAAGGGCTGTGTACCTCAGTTTCTGTTATTTAATATAGTATGTCTAGCTTTCAACAAAAAATTACAAGGTGCAGCAAAAGTAAAAAAAAAAATGAAAACTTAAAAATCAAGCATCAATCAGAAGCAGACCCAGATATGACACAATTTGCGATTATCATACAAAGAATTTAACTTGCATCTATAAGGAAGAATACTCAGTTTGAGGTATTGTTTTGCTGTCAGTTTATAGATGGTGTTTAAAAGTTATATGAGTGGTGTAGAACACACTTAGAGAGTAAATGTTAGAGAAGAGGTGTGAGGATTTAATGCTTCAAATCGCCAATACTTAGAAATAAATGCTGGAAAAGTCAGGATTAGAAATTCTAATGATGTAAAAGAAAAATCAAGACAATGGAGGCTTGGGGAATTAAATCATTTCAAGTAAAAAAAGGATGTTCTCCTTTGGTAATTCATGCTGATATATGAAGAGAAGAACCCACTGGCCGTTGGATCATATTAAAGCCTCTGTAGCATTACTGATGAATGGAGAGAGGAAGATTTATCAAGTGAGAGTGATGACAAGCAAACTGAAGTGTATAGAAGAAAATGGATGAGAAAAATGAGAGGCAGAATGTAAAAGCTTTGAAACAATTTTCTTACAAAGAAGAAAAGAACAAATAAAGTTTAACATTTAAAGAATGTGGGCTCAAGAGGCTTCATTTTCAACTCTGAAAATATAAAAACTCAGTTGCTATCATTGATAACATAGAAGAGATGATTATTAATGCAAAAATTAAAGGTATCAAGTGCACAGGAAGACAGTTTGACCTCAGAGAGATACACAATTTATTTCCAGCATTCATTAAGATAATGTAATCATTCAATATATACATTTTGATTTCCCTCTTCAATTCTTCCTTGAATTCCACACTAGACTACACTGTGTCCTTGGTTGCTGTGTTGAGTTTAAGGAATATTTTATCAGATTGCAGCTATATGATTGTTAGACATCTAGGTGTAAGGATCTATTTAGCTGGGTATCTCTGCAGAACAAATGCAATCTAATTAAGCTTGATTATGCATCCAACACATAAAAAATATATAAATAAAATTTCAAGCACAGTAAGAAATAAATTTACTACCAAGATAACATCAAACAAAAGGTTTACATTTTAGGTCCAAACCATTATCTGAAAAAATCACTTATTTATTTTTCTGGCTCTAACTCTGATGATTTATATCAGACCTAAGCCAGGGCTACTGACTAATACCCTTGAATAAGCTCACATTGGTGTTAGTAGTGAAACATGAGTTTACCAGATTCTGTAACTGTGAGAATCTGAGAACAGATCAGCCCAAACATTCACCCTGGATTGCATGCCCTAAGAACATCTCTCTCCTGACATTCCAGTGGACTCTAAAAGCTTATAAAAGTCAGAGATTCAGAACATTCCTCGTTGTATGGGCAGAATTCTCACTGTAAATAGAGCTCTTTGTAACACTGTAATAGCATGAGCCTCTGTGGGGGAGTAAGGGAGGCACTGGGGTGTGACAATCATTTACCTCACGCTATGATTTTGTAAGTAGTCAAACTTGATCTAGCCTTCATGATACTGTCTCTAGACTACAGGAAATAAGAGAAAGAATAGAGGTTTTTGAAGGTAGAGCTATGAATGGAACTTAACCAAACATGATTTTTTTTCTTTATTTCTGTGTGCCAATAGCCTTCTTCCTCAACTTCTATCTGGGGAATACATTTTTTAAAAAATGCTTCAGGAAAATAATTTTTAACATAAAATATAAAATTCAAGTAAAGTAAGGAATCTCTGCATTTCATACATTCTGAAAGATTCGTGATACAACTAGGAATCATGGAGTCTCTGAAGATTCTTTTAATAGAGCCCAATATTGTTTTAATTATTTCACAAATTTGCTTTTTCAAAGAATGTCTTTTTTGGTACAACATTTTAATACACTATGGATCTAGTTTCCAGCTAAATTACTTAGCAAAAGATTGTCTTGTTTCTTTTTATAGAATAAGCAGGAGATATTTTACTAATTCTCTACAGGCCTAGAAACTGAGGAAAATCTTAGACGTAAGACTAGAGAGTAGCTGTTAAAAACACCTTCCTGATTGGGGAAGAAAAATTGTAGTAGGTAATTACTGAAAAGTATGTTTTAGCTTAAATTAAATCCCTTTTTGAATAAGAAAGGCAAGATTCAAAGATAAAAAGACATAAATTGACTAAACAAGCTGTAGAAGAATCTTGACACTTTGTTATTTTTTATTATGTCCTCAATATGATATATTGTTCGATTACACATTTTGGTTCAGTGAGCTATGGCTGATTGAATACATTTTCTAGATTTCTAAAATGATAAATGCTTAAGAAATGCAACTGAGGGTACTATACTTATACAAACTAATGATTAGACCATTACCGTTTTCAATCACAGAATGTTTCACATTACCTGCTTTGGCAAGTCACTGTGATTTTCTGATGACTTGAACATGAGTAACAATAAAAGGAAACAGCCCTGATCGATGGTGATGGTACTATGAGACTCATTAGAGATTCAAAGGACTTCAAATTGAGAGTTCAATTCAAAATTCAGCCATCAGAGTAAATGCACTCTGTGAACCCATGAAATTACAACAAAATGCAGATGCACTTTTAGGTGAAACTGTTCCTGAAATACATACAAAGATCAATGGATTATATGACTTTCATTCATCAAATAGAGAAGTCATTACCTCCAATTTTGTTTGGCTGGTGCTAGTAAAATAAAGCTTTTAGTTTGGGAGATATAGAAATATTTATTTCCTGTGCACGCACACACACACACACACACACACAAAGTATGTGATTAAAAAAAATGACTCCTTACTGTTAGTCTTCCAAAAATGTAGAACAATAGAAAATAAAACTTTAAATACTATTCTATAAGCATGCTCCTTTCTCAATGAACATGGTCCTTCCTGTAACTTCATTTAAAATTAACCAATTAGAAAAAGATCATCTGTCTTTAAAATAAAATAAAAATCACTTGCTTATTTGTACTGACATTGACAAATATTACTATATTTTTAGTCTGAAAAAGTATTAACAAGTCTATAGTATAAAAGTACATATTTAATATTTTGGTTTATAAGTCTGGAATTGTGATAATAAATATAGTTTTAAAGCACAAAAGTCATTGCCAGGACTTCATGCTAGCAACTTAGAAGTGATTTTTCACTCGAATTCTGATGTAGTTAAAGATTAAATTCTGTAAGCCATTCAATTCGTAACAAATTCCCCAAATAGCAACAAAATCACAAATCATAATAAAAACTATAAGGCAATTTTTTACAAGTGTGTAAACCTGATAAACCATGCTGATAAATTAGTTAACAATTATCCACTTCACTAAAGAAAGGCAGCTTAAAATTATTCAGGGGTTACTCCAGCAATGATGGAAACATTTCCTTTGTTTGCTTTTCTTGCTTAAATAATTCTCTACCAAGAATTAGGCAGCCTTATCATTTCTGTATAATTCTGAATAGACCTCTATCCTTTAGTTTTAACATCTGCATTTATTTCCTTTAAGGATCTTCTTTAATTTGACATTTCCATCTTCTTTTGTTTCTGTTACTTATATTACTTCCTACAACCTGTTAAACGTTTCCTTGAATGAGACCAGTGTCCAATTTTTGAATAGTGAAAAAATGGATTGCTAGAGTGCTGGGGAGATGGAATTATGCTCTCGTTATGTGTATACATATACATACCTATATATATATAAAATATATATATATAATATATATACACACACACACACACACACACACACTGCACACATACACACTTATTCTATATCTATCTGTCCATTTGAATAGAAAATCATGTCCTGGGCATTTATAGTGA
Organism: Galagoides demidoff; assembly: GCA_963574575.1. NCBI lineage: Eukaryota > Metazoa > Chordata > Mammalia > Primates > Galagidae > Galagoides > Galagoides demidoff. Next base: position 20,508 of record CAUYQV010003532.1, read on the forward strand.
AAAGAAGATGGTGCCAGCTGAATGTCTTAGCTTTAGTATCCTAATAGGGCAGAAGGCCAATAATACCTCAATATAAGAATATTATGCTCTTGAAAATTCCATGGTTTAATTCTCATAAAGTGTTATGTTTTATGTACCTGCACTGTTCCAAACACTTGGGCAAATATTTTTCAGATTTTAATAAACTCATTTGGAGTTCCAAGTACGCAAGTGAACAGTGATCATCTACATGAGATTGTGTGTGTGTGTGTTACGTTTGTGTTTTTTCTTACAGTGCTACTTCCTTCTTTAATCTCATGGATACTTACGATAATAATAAAAGCTAATATTTATTTAGTACTTACTTTATGCTCCCCCAAATTTAACCTTTTTGTATAGATTTAAGCATTGCAACATGGCTCTGAAATAAATGACATATGTTTTGATTTTGTAGATAAAGATCTTTAAATTCAAAGAAATAATTGGTTTTCATAGTCTTCCTTTTCATGTTTATTTTTAAGTATTGTCATTCAAATCCTTCTCAGTTGAAAAGAATTTCTGCTGAAGAATAAAAAGAAGCTGTGATGTCATAAACATCTATATGTCTCAGTTACTTATTAGCATGAATCTGAACAAATAATTATTCTGTCTGAAACTGATTAATGGGGACAACAGCACATACCTTACTGGTTTGATTTGAGGACAAGTAACAAATGTGTATGTAAATACTACTATTGCTGGGCGTGATATTATCATTGAGTGAGATAAGCAGGATTGGCTTAAAAATAATTCTATCATCTAGAGACAGATTGATTCTGGCCACATTTATTGTTCTTTCACTACTGTAAGTATCAAGTTGCTTAACTGTTAATCTGAGTATAATAATATCCCCGCCTTATATTATTATAAGGGTTATTTAAGATACTTTATATGGAGCACTTAGAACATTAAGTACATAATAAACATTTAGTAACTTATTTTTATAGTTGTTAATGGTTATTTCACTTTTCTGATCAGAAACTTAATACTTATTTTTCACTCCTTCAATTAGAATTTCTATCTGTTTATGTATACACAGTTTTTATTTTTATATTCTCTTAATTGCTTACAAATATACAGATTTCCTTTCTGATTGATGTGTCAGAACATGGCTCTGTTGGTGGCATTTCTTTACAAACTTTGTTTAGTCTACCTAAAATACATAACTGGTTTATTTCCTTATAATCTATTGGAATTATTATTATATTAGTTATATTATTTAATTCCTACATTCTGACTTTTCAGCTCAGCTCAGTCATAAATACTATGATTAGAAAATCAAAGGCAATGTGATATTTATGTGTAAGCCAAACACTGTATACAATAAAATATGCCTTGCAAAACATTGTACAGTTAGTGTATTATTGAACTAGATAAAATTCCTGGCAGCTCCATTAGCCAAAGAAGATAATATATACTCTTAAATGTGTTTTGATATTTAAATGAATATAGTAATAGAACTAAAACTGAATAAAAAGTCATAGAAATTATAAGATATATTAACCGGCTTTAGACTGTTATTCTCTGGCAGTTCTTACATTAACAGATTTCCTAATAAACTGCAACAAAAAATCATCAACTAAAGACAATACTTTTGAGAGTGACAAACTAAAAAAAATGTATTTTTCATACATATCAGAAATGTCATGGTTTTAATATCAGCACTGTAATGCAATTTTACTGTGTTCTGTCATACCAAAGTGTTTCAAAGGAGATAATGCATGAAGAAACGACATTTTACTTCAGAGTGATAATTATCAGCTCTATTCCATAACAGACAGATCACTACAAAGCAATAATAGTACCTATTATGATTCAAGAAAACTTTTATGTGAAGTTATTCATACTTGAAGGGTGATTGTATTGATGACAATGATAATAGCACTTAGTAATAACAGCATGTTCCATTTTTTATTTTCTCCTCAAAGCTCCTAAGGTTATATGAGTGTATTTGAAAGTATCTATTTGTGGAGTCAAGTAGAATATCAAATTACTTTCAGGAAAAGGAAACTGAATCCTCTTTAACTGTAAGCCAGTGTGATTTGAAGAAGGAGATGCTTTCTTTGAACACTAGTCATGACTTGGTAACATGCTACTACAGGAAAAAAACAAATTGACAACAAACACAACAAAAAGTGGGGCTTTGTAACATATCAAGGCTTTGTGAACTGCGGGCACCTCTTTTTTTTGTGTGTGGCTTCTTTTTCAGTGATTTATTTAACACAAGAAATTACATAGTAAAATGTATATTCTTTGAATTTTCATTTATTCAGCAGTAAGCAATTGTTATGAGGGTTAAGAAAGGATACATGATGAATCAAAATAATTTATTAAAGCTAGAAGAAATGGATTACTCAAAACAGAAATAAGTTTACTAAATGCGATCCAAGGAGAAAACAAAGTGATCCAAGAAGAAGTGGAAAGCTTAATAGAAAAATATACACAGAAACAATGAGAAGGGTAAAGCTCTCCCAGAGAAAATGCCATGAAAGTCTGATGTATCATGTCTAAATTTTAAAGATATGATAAGTTTAATATTGCACAAATTCTTCCATGCCATCAAAATGAATAGCATTTTTTTTTTGCAAATAAATGAAGTTAGCATAACTTTAATGTCAAAAATCTGACACATAATACATGGAAAATTGTAGATTTATTGTAGATATGTATGAAGAATTATTTTAAACATTATCTAAGAAAAGTCAATAAGAATCAAGAGAAGAATATATTGCTACAATTTTTTATCACATTAAAAAATGAATCTATATTAAGAAACATTTTATCAACCTATTAAATGGATAAAAAATGTGCTCATGCTATTAGATGAACATCAATTACTGACATCCATAACTATTTTTTATTAAAACACTAAATAAAATGTGAATAAACTAAAACTACATGTATTTGAATACTATCAATTTCCCATTATCAATCTTTAGCATTTTGTTAATTTGGGACACATAAAAATGCATTTGCTTAAGTCTCAGAACTTGAGAGTGATACAGGACAAGTGCCCTCGGAGCTGGGCTTGGTGGAGCTGGGAGGAGGGGGGCAGGGGGGCTGACCAGCTGCCTCGGCCTTGGTGGTGTTGATGTGGTGGCAGCCTTGGCAGTGTTGATGTAGGAGCAGAGGAACCAGGGGGCTGGAGGGTAGGCACCGGCCTCCCCTGAAGGAGGCTCCAGTAGCCTGAGGGACCAGACAACTGCTGGGGAGACACCAGCACCTTAGGTTTCCCTCCCCTTTCACTTTCACTGAACAGGGAACTCCCCATTTCCTAAGCCTGGTCAATTTCATGTAAGTTTTCTAGGCCTGGGAATGAAAGGGATTGTAGCCATTAGTTTTTGACCCAGACATGTCCCAGACATGTTGTTCCAGACCCACTAAATGGAACTAATGAGGGTCCCATAGGACTATATATAGGTGCAGAGGGAGACAGACAGAAAGAGAAGGAGAGAGAGAGCGTTTCTTTCCCAACTTAGGTTTTCTCTCTCTGCCCTGGTGTTTCTGTATTCTTTTCTATAAATAAATCCTGTCTTACCATTGATCTGTGGCCCATGGATTCAATCTTGGAATCACCAAGACCAAGAACCTACTGAAGGGCGAAATTCCAGTATGAAGAGTATTAGAACTCTTAGCATTATTATTGGACATTGTTTTGAAAGGCTTAACAGTGTCAGAAGAAAATAAAATGAGAATTATTTTTGTGGATAATATAACTGTATATTTGGGAAAACTAAGACTCTAGAACTAAAATCTAGCGTTAATTATATAATTTTTAAGTCATCCTAATTCGAGAAGATTTCTATATTCTGTGTTTACTTTATCAATGAGTAGCTAGAATAATATACAGAAAAATCACTCTTAAGTATCAGCAAAAAGTGTGCATATGTTTAGGAATAAATTTGACAATAATGCTGAGGAGACACATGGGGTAATTATTAAAATTTATTCACATTTATAAAGCAAGGTATAAATATAATGACACAGTAACATGTCTAAGAATTTTGTCTCTAAGAATTCAGGTGATAAAACTTGTACAGATTGATATACTGACAGCACAAATGCCAACGCTGATGTGTTTTTGTATGATTTAGATTAGGTTTGAACTTAAAGAAAGTGGTATTAAAGTCTATACAGAAGAACAACTTCCTTAGAATAATAAAATTATATAGGCAATGATGAGAATTTACCTTGCAGAATATAAGAATGACTTCAAAAACCATTCTGATTGAAATACTAAAGGATTAATATAGGCAATGTGATTCTACCTGGAAATATAAATATGTGCTTTATGGTTTTTTTCATTGTCTATTTTCTCCCTTATACCTACATTTTTCTTTTTATGCAGCCAAGATGCCACAGCCATCTACTATGTTGAATCATTAGTGTAAATTTTATATATTTTTTTTAACTCAGGATTTATCTACCTTGGTCTTGGGCCAGATAGTTCTTTGTTGGGATGAGGGGTAGAAGTGGCTATTTTATGTTTGTTTAGCAGCAGGTCTGACTTCTATCAACTAGATACCTTGACACTAACCATTACTCAGATATGACAAATAAAACTATTTCTAGACATTGCCAAATGTCACTGGCACTGGGGGAGAACCACTGGTTTGAAAAAAATCACTGCCTTAGTGCATTGGTCAAGATAATTTTTTCACACTTGTTCAAAAACTTATTAAATAAATATTTATTGAAAATATAAATATATCTGACAAAGATTTTATATTTTTTAATATTTAAATTTATTAAAATTATCAGGTAAAGATGAATAGCCAACTGAGTAACAAATGCATAAACACATAAATCACTAAAGAGAAAAGTCCAGATCATATATGTATGTGTGTGTGAAAATACCTCCAGCGACATGTAGAAAAATTGAAATAAAAGAGCAATATATATTTATATCTATCATATAGGCAAAATATGAAAATTTTAGGACAATTTTGTCCTAATAAGACCACTGCTGATCATAGAGGTATAGACTAGCTTTCATAAACCATTCTCGATGCTCTACTATAGATTTTTGGAAAGGAATTTTGTGGAGTGCCACATATGGCAATCTTTCATATACAAATAAAATCATACTTATGCAAAGATTTGTTGAATGATTTTAAATGAAGGCAGAAAAAAAATGTAAGTAGCTTAAATGTTCATTCATGAGGAAATGGATATATGAGTTTTAGGGAATTCAAAGCTATTTTCTTTTTCTTTTGGTGACAAATTGTTCCAGTAAACTTCCTGCTTATATAGGACATCAGAGACATGTTCACCTGTACCCAATTGTGTCCAGATCAGTAGTTTGATGCCAGTGATGAGGAACCAAGAGACAATTTCCTGTGCTATTTAAAGTATGGATCCCCCTTCAGGCTGGGTGCCTGTAGCACAGTGGTTACGCTGCCAGCCACAGTGGTTACGAACCCAGCGCGGGCCAGCTAAACAACAACAACTGCAACAACAACAACAAAAAAGAAATATAGCTGGGCATTGTGGCAGGCACCTGTATCCCAGCTACTTGGGAGGCTGAGGTAAGAGAATCACTTAAAGCCCAAGAGTTTGCGCCATGGTACTCTACCGAGGGCGACATAATGAAACTCTGTCTCAAAAAGAAATATATATATATATTTTTTTTATATATATATATTTTTCATATATATATCAATATATATATATGAACCTCCTTCAAAACCCCTGACTCCCACAGAGCTTACCATAATTTTTCATTTCCACAATTTTTTCAGCTAAAACTTTAATTATTCCCTTTCTAAAAGGTAAATGCTGCCTTTCCCCCTCAGTGTTTTGTTGTAGGAAATTTAGATACTGTTTTGTTTATTTTTTCAGGATAAGGATGCTGACAGTTAAAACTTTGTTGGCTCCTAACACAACCAGAAAATCACATTCCTTGCAGATGAGATCTAAGTCTTACAATTTTCAGCTGTGATTACAGCCAAAATACATTTGGTACACATTAAATCCAGCAATTAGATGATGTGGTCATTTGTCAGACCATTGGATAAGAAAATGAGATTAGTGTCAAGATACATCATTATTTGTTAAGTTCTGAGATCTGTTCTAAAAATACCTGATCAGGCTAATATATTTTGTGACTCTGGCTTCCCTCCATAGTAATCAATATTTTGATAATAGGAAAAAATTCAAGATTCATTTCTAAGAAATGCCTTGATTAATGTCTCTTAAGCATTATTTCTCTATCTTTCTTTGTCAATTTTTAACGTTTATAATCCTTGATATATCTCTACCAATGAGTTTTTGATATTATCTTTCTTCTTCCTAGGTTGTTTGTAAGTGGGTGTAAAAAGTGAGAAGGACCGGAGGCAAATAGCTTTGTTTTCATTAATAATAAATTATGAGTTGTAGTTTTCCTTTTATATCTTGTCTACTGAATTGTTCATAACAGCATCATAGTTATTTTACCACTATAGAAACTACTTTTCATTTTATGCAAAAAAGAAATAGTATTCCTGTCTTCCTCTCTGCTTTCCACATCACCCAAGATAACCTTGTCATGCACAGACTCTTTCTATTACATTCCTCAAATGTCCTTACTTAAAGACCCCCCTTTAAATTATCATGTGTAGGACAGTTGGTCAATTTTCATAGATCATTTATATAATGATTGAGATACTTCCTTATTCAGAATACTTAACCACTCTATGGACTAAAGTTTAAATTCCTAGGTCTGTCTTTAAATGACTCTGTAGATTAATTTAACTTTTCAAATTACTTTAGTCAATTCATTCAGTACATATTTATTTTCCTGTACTCACAGGCATTGTTTTTAACTCTATCCAATTTAGAAACTGATATTCCTTAGAATTATAGCTCTGTGCAACAACAGTTGGAATTTGTTTGGAATACTATTCTTTGTTTCCCCTTGTTCTCCTTACTATAAAAATAACCTCAACAATTACTTTCTTTCATACATCCAAACTCTTAAAGCACTTCCTTAGCACCAATTTTATAGCTTTTATGACTTTACATTTAATAATTGATTTTTATGTTTTAACTGTCTAGTATATTAGTTACCGGTAACTAAGAATGCGTTATACATCTGTATTATGTATAGCAGATATTTATGAAGCATTTGTTAAAACAATGAAAGAAGAAATTGTTGCTCTGTGTTGCTAGTTTAGTCTATTTTATGATTGAAAAGGAAAAATATATTCAATTCCTTTGATTTTATATCACAATTTTCTTTCATTTGTACTTTATTCAGAGTAGCTTTTGTATGTTTTTTCTTGTTCCATGTTTTTTCTCTTTACATCTTTGTATAAAAGGTGTTTCATTATGTTACAATAGGAAACTATAATCATGACATCGAATGTTTTGATGGATTCAGAAGTTTGCATAGGTGCTAATAAACAATTTCTACCACTTTAGTATTCCTTTATGTTCTGGGTAAATTGTACTGCATATTGTGTTGTGTGCATTATGTATTGTGCACTGTTGCTGAGAGGGTTCTTTTTATTAATGACTTCTCTTTTCCTTCTGTGAAACACCGAAATAAATTCCTTTTTAAAAACAATGTGAAACACGTTTTTCAGCTTTCCAACTCAGGTGAATATATCTTAAACATCTGTGGTTGTAGACATGTGCATTATTAATTTGAATAACTAAGAAGCAAAAACTTATATATTTTTATTAATTTTTAAAAAATGCTCAAATGAATAGACCACTGACACGTGAAGGCTAGGACTAAAGCAAGTCACAATTATAGTTTTTGTATCACAAGAAATACCATCTCTCAACCTGTTTGTGAAATCAGATACATTCTATTTTCTGAAAGCCAAGTATGAGGAATCATACTGATTTGGAAAGGAACTTGAGCTTATTTTAGACATGGAACATGGAAAGTAATAATAAAGATAAAGACTAATTTGACTTAGAGAAAGCTGGGAGTTTATTTGTTATGTGACGTCTGATAGTACCAGCAGAAGAGAGAGATAGGCAGTTTCTAGCTCAAATGAGCCCTTTAGCTTTTAACAATTGTCGTTAAGGTTCAAGAATTCCATAAATCCCTGAAATATTTTGCAAGATCATGCTCCCTCCCTTTAATGTTTTTAATCTAAAAATATGAAAATAGCATTGCCCATCCATCTCTGCTTCTCACCTCTTTTGTTTGGATAGACCAGCTGTTTTTACACATAGTATACTCATATTCAGGCTACAATAACATGAGTGAACTTTAGTAAATACCACTGTGGGTTAACTCTAAATCCTGGCCAATTTTAACAGAATCTCTGGGATAAGTCACAAATATTATCAGTACCATTATTATTTATTTTTTGAAATGATTATAATACAGTTGCTGGGGTTGGGAAGATAAAGGACAAATATTCTGAAATAGTGAGATAGATGGTGCTCAGTCATAAATAATACAATATTTCCAGATGAATCTTTACATTTTGTCATCCTTGGTAATGTATATATTTTTCATAATGTCAAGCATACATAGATAAAACACTCATGGAATTGAATGAATTCTACACATCAAGTAGAAGGAAGGTCAAGGAGAAGCATACTGAGACAGCACAAACTGCAGTTCCTCATCAGGCATTTTCGACTAAGAGGTCAGGAAACCTGGACTGCTTGGTCTAAATGTTGCGTATATAACCCTGATATCAACATGGAAAGACATATTAACAAAAAAACGTATTTTATTCAGTGCTTAAATAAAACTCTTACATGTGTACACACACACACACACACAATCTCACACATCCCTTAGGCTCTATTCCATCTGAAGTCAAGAGTAAGGTGACCAGACGTCCCACTTTTGGCAGGACAGTCCCAATTTTTAACAATTTGTCCCCTGTCCCATTTTAAAAAATCCTGATTTTTGGAAAGAATGCATGACAAGCTAGGGAACAGTAGGAGAATGGGAAGGGAATATACGGTTTTCTGGCTGCTGAAAAGGTTAATGTAACTCCATTTGGGAATGAAGAGGTTAATGTAACTTCATTTGGAAATCAAAAGGCTAATGTAAACTCTCTACTCCCCTCCTGGCCAAGGTATTGGAAGGAGACTGGTTCCCTCCCTTGCTTCTAGGCAAGGACAATTAGCTCAGAAGAAGCCAAAATGTCTGGAACAAACAAGTAGCTCCCCCATCGCTACAGTAAGGTGACCAGATGTCCCACTTTGGGCGGGATAGTCTGTTTTTAACAATTTGTCCTGTGTCCTGTGGTGTTTTAAAAAAGCCCCGATTTTTGGAAAGAATGCATGGCAAACTAGGGAACACAAGAGAACAGGAAGGGAATATGTGGTTTTTGGCTGCCATGTGGCTATTTCATCAGGATATACGTTTTATATTATTTTTTGTTAATTTTATAATGTTAAACTTTAATAAAATAAATAATTGTTGAGAACTGATTATCAAGAACTGCTTATCAAAGTTTGCATTGTTGTCAGGCCTCGCCACCGCCCCCCCAAATTGTGTCTTGCTTTACCAATGGTAAAATCTGGTTACCTTAGTCAAGAGAATCAGAAAATCAAAAGGCTTTCTTGATATCACAGTATTAAATACTTACGGTCAAAGACTAAAATATAAAAACAGAAAAATCAAAGCAAGACCAAATACTAGCAAAGTATGAAAGTAAAACCCGCACATGAACAAAAATGTAGTTAATGGGATGGTACTTACTTAGCTGCAGTAATCACAGAAGTAATTTTAAATAGTTGAAACCTAAATAAGGAACAGTGATCAGTCACCCTAAGCTCTGGGAGACAGTTCCCCACCAGCAAAATGTGGCAAAGACCCTAGCAGAAAGCTTTCAAGGAATGGCAAGAAAGTAAATGTGAGTGTAGAAGACTGATATGTGATAAGATTAAAAGATGAAGCAGAAACCAGAAGAGAAATAGTATTTCATGCAATAGGAAATATTTCAATATTTACTGTACTGGTAAAGCTTAAAGAATGAAATGCTACCCACTAGAAAGTGACATTAATCCTCTATCTTTTAAGTGGACAGCAATAATGACTTCTTTAGTTCACGTGAAGTTCTACCTGAATGGAACTATTTTTCTAGTATTAATTATTTCCATGTAATTCCATTAACTGTAATTATAAACCTATAAACTCACAATTATAAATTGTGCATTTTAAGAACTATGCTTTGTTTAGTTTACATGTGGCTGACATATATGTATATATCTTACCAGAGATTTAAATATTTAACAGTATTCAAAATAAGAATATTCTACATAAATACATGTTTTTTGATCACTTGTGAAATCTTGGGAATATCTACTGACACTAGATTATTATACCTTCATTCCAGAAGAATAAGAAAAAATGGACCTAAGTAGCAGGAATCCCATTGAGCTGATCCAACTTACCAGCTCCAGTGTACCAGACCACTCTCCTTTATTCATGTACGTATTCTAACTGGTTACTACTGGTGCTTATTTTCACATATTTTTCATGTCAAATGCCATAAAAAGACCAAATAAAAATATTTCTGAAAAAAAATTTGAACGGAAACCAAATGTATCAAAAAGCCATTTCCAAATTTGCAGCTAGATTACTATCATTGATAAGAAAGGAAAAAGTTCTGTTCACAGAATTCTCTTTTTCTTTGCTCTGTTTCTGTTGCTTTTGTACTTAATATTGCTAGATGCCCATGAGGTTGTCACCGTAACTGAGGTTCAATCAGCCTTTCCATTCCCTGTTCTAACATTCTGCTGTGAAAATCTAATAAATCGTGTGATCTCATAGTCATAATAACACTTTGTACAAATAATGGCTAGGATTTTTCAATACATACTATTGCTTTAATTAGTTACAAAGGACAGAGAGAATCAGTAAGAAAGCAAGACTCCTCCATTTTCTCTCTGAACTGGCACCTGGAATTTAAGTTTTTACTTAAATGATTGTGTAATTACATATTAAAATAATTATAATTGGAGCTGAGAGTGAAATTAATTTTTCTAGGACCATTAAGATATTTATAATTACAAATTGCAGCCAGTTTCAAACTCTGAGGCCCACAGAATCAAGCGATTTTCACAAGACAAAACATGCTTTAAAAAGCCAAGTCAAAATTTGTATACTTTTCACTCCACTCTGCTGGCCAAAGTAGAGCCCTCCTCTGCCATGTTGTAATCCGTAGTGTTTCTATTTCAGTCAGAATAAGCTACTTGATACAGCAATGTCAAATAATAGCCATCAGTGGCTTATGATGAAGATGTATTTTCATTTATTCTCATTTACTCTGTGCGTCCATAGTGTTTGGCTTTGTGTTTATCCTTTACGGTGTTTTCTTGAGGACTCATCTGTTAATGAACAGTCTCTTTTTATTATTATTATTAAATCATAGGTGTGTACATTAATGCAATCATGCTGGTTTTATATACTATTTGAAATATTTTTATTAAACTGGTTAACATAGCCTTCATGGCATTTTCTTAGTTATTGTGTTAAGACATTTATATTCTACATTTAGTAAATTTCACATGTACCCTTGTAAGATGTACTGTAGGTGTGGTCCCACCAATTACCCTCCCTCCACCCATA
>CAUYQV010003536.1:0-21542 GCA_963574575.1 Galagoides demidoff
GCATCACAGCTCATAGCAACCTCCAACTCCTGGGCTCAAGCGAGTCTCCTGCCTCCACCTCCCAAGTAGCTGGGACCACAGGCGCCCGCCACAACGCCCGGCCATTTTTTGGTTGCAGCCATCATTGTTGTTTGGCGGCCCCGGCTGGGGATTCGAACCCACCACCTTAGGTGTATGTGGCTGGCGCCTTAGCTGTTTGAGCCACAGGCACCGAGCCAACTTTTCACGTCTTTATTGGCCATTTGTTTATCTTCTTTGGAGAAATGACTATTTACATCCTTTAACCAGTTTTTATGGTTAATCTTTAGGAATTCTCTCTGTATTCTGTATATTAATCCTTTATCTGACATATGACTTGTAAATACTTTCATTCTGAGTTGCCTTTTTACTCTGTCTTTTCATGCACACATCTTTAAAGATGTTCATGAAGCAGGATTTTGTGTTTAATTATTGCTTCTGCCCTTAAGTGTCGTGGCCAAGAAATCACTGCCAATTTGAACATGGCGATGTCTTTTGTCCCGAGTTTGTTTTTCTAAGAGTATTATGGCTTTAGGTCTTCCACTGAGGACTTTAATCCTTTTGAGTTAATTTTCGTGTTAGGTAGTAGGTAAAAGTTCAATTTTATTCATCTTCCAAGGACTTTTACGTGGCTGTTTACAGCAGCACTGTGGGGAACCATCCAAGTGCCGTCAATGTCAACTACTCAACAAAACATAGTTCATGTATATTCATACCATGGAATATAATTCACCAGTATAATGAGTTACTGATACATACGACAACATGGACAGATGTAAAAAAAATATACGCTAACCCCAAGAAACCACAAGCAAAAGATCATATACACCTGGCATAGGATTCCCTTTGAAGGAAATACCCAATACAGGAAATCCACAAGAACAGAAAGGACATCGGGGATTGGAGATTGACTGCAAATGAGCACGAGGGGTCTGTCTGGGGAGAAGTCAATGTTCTAATACTGGATTATAATGAGGTTGCACAATTCTATAGGTGGACCAAAAGCTGTTGAATTACTTAAAATGGGCAGATGATGGTATCTTCATTAGACCTCAGTAAAATGATTAGAAGCGTTAAAACGTTCTAGGTAAAATTAACCAACTGCAAAGCCAGCAAACGTAATACGAAACAATACATCTTCTATCAAAACTGTTCTAGATCTGACCTACACGTGCGTATGTACGTACATATGCCAGCATTGCCTTGAACCTCTTGGTCAATATTGAAATAGTTTCCCAGAAGCAAGGCTACTTTTGCTGTGTAAAAATCAACACAAAGACCCTGTCCTTGGAAAATGTTAGGTGCATGATATACTGTGTGTTCCTCAACAGTTGTGAGCTCTTTTAGATATTGGTTTCTTGTATTTGTTTACTATCACCTTCCCTGGACCCCCCTGCTGCAGGCACACAGACACACACACACACACACCCCAGGAATCCACAAACAGTCAGAGCTCAGTCAGTGTTGACTGACACCCCTGAAAGAGCCTGTTGTCCCCTCCCAGTGGGGGGAGAACAGCTTGTAATCCTTTCTCAACCTAAATTCTTGTGGGAGGAGAAGGAGGCACAGAGCCATGTATCTGATCGGGATTGAAGCTCTCCCAGGGGCTCGCAGAGACCATTCTGGTCTGTAACTACGATTGTCACACATTCTTACTCCAAAAGGGGCTTTCAGAGGTCACCTGGCTGAGCTCACCGCTTCCCAGCTGGTGACCACCTGTCTCAGTGACTCTAACACTCTGGATTCAAAATAGTATAAAATGTGTGCTCTCACTTCTTTGGCTCAAGGCAAGGTTTAAAGATTTAAAGGTCCCTGGGTTCTTAGGGTAAGAATTTCTCACTGTGAATTTAAAGGATTCTTATCATTACCAAAACATTCTGAAAACAATGCTGTTCCTGGCACTTGACCCAATTTAATATCTGCACACAAGATAACTATGCATCGAAGCCTTACTATCTAATATTTTCAAGGCTCCAAAAAAGCAAGAAAATGGTAAATAAATGGGACACTACAGCTGAAATCTCTCTGCGGGCCTTACAATTAGGCTTCTGAAAACACCATAAGCAAAAACCTTAAGTGGAAGGAGCCTATAAAATCTGCATTGTCTCACATTTTCTTCTCCCGGACTCCTCAAAGTCCTCAGGCTTAAAGACCCCAGGGAACTGGCAGGTGTAGATTTCCATGGCAACCAACCCCCAAAGAATGAAAACCCAAAGAGAGAATTGTGTGAAGTGCCCTCACTCCTGTGTAATTTCCTTGCCAACAGTTTTCGAGGTCAACCTGGCTTATTTCATGAAATTAGAGGCCCTGCTGTCAGGATTTCCCCAGGCAAGGAGGGCTTGCTCGGTCCCATTGGCTATAAATCCACGGACTGGTTGTTTTCTGCTTCTAGAAGCAGAGGCCTCACTGTTTTGCCTGACTTTCAAACACCTTTTCTTGTGGCCTCATTCAGATTAACTGGGGCTGTGCTTTCTTTCACATTTAGATTGTGTGTGCTTACTCTAAAACATTCATTAAAAAATAAGACACGACTTCATAAGATTCTTCAGCAAACTATTCAAAAATAATTTATTCAAAAAATATTTTTGGAAGCCATATGAAAATAGTAATCTATGCATATACAGTATGTGTATGTGTGTTTAAAAAAATTTAAACAGTACAGAAGATTAAGAAAGAAAAAAAAAAAAGGACAGGGAAAGCCTCTACAAATCCCCAAAGGCAAAATGAATAAAAGTCTTAGGAATCAGCCTGATTGTGCCAATATTGGCTTGAGGACACATCCTCATTTAAGTTTGCCAGGACAGAGAAAATGGGCCTCAATTTTGGAAGATCTCTGGTCTTGAAATCTATCGGGGAACTCCCTTCTACCTTGCTTTTGCAATTCAGCACAAACCCAGCTTAGGGAAGACTTTCTCTTTTTTTAAAATTTCAGATTAATGTAAGGGTATCAAACAACCAGGTTAAAACATTTGATTTTGTTATGTAGAGTCCCTTTTGTGGTTATGCCGTGTACTCAAAAGGTGTGCCAAACACCCCCACACCATGCCCATTCAGTGGGAGCACCCCATGGCCTCCTCCCTCTCCCTCTTTCAGTACCCCTCCCCCCAACTTGAATTGAAATGAATTTTTCTCCTGTGTGGGCATGAAATAGATTGTCTACTGGCTTCATATTAGTATTGAGTACATTGGATAATTGCTTTTCCATTCTTGTGATACATTACTAAGAAGAATGTATTTCAACCCCATCCAGGATAACACAAAAGATGTGAAGTCACCATCTCTTTTATGGCTGAATAGTATTCCATGGATGAATGTACCACAATTTGTTAATCCATTCTTTAATCAAACTGAAAAGCTTCCGAACAGCTAGGAAGACAGCAACCAAAGCAATAGACAACCTTCAGAATGGGAAAAGATATTTGCCTATTACAAATTGGACAATAGGCTTGATAACTAGGATTTATAGAGAATTCAAATTAATCAACAACAACAACAAAAAAGAGCTAACAATCTCATCTATCACTGGGCAAGAGACATGAATAGAACCTTCTCTAAGGAAGACAGATGAATGGCTAACATATGAAAAACATGCTCATTGTTCCTAATCATCAGAAATATCAACCCCCCCCCACACCAAGATAGTACTAACCCCAGTGAGAACGGCCCACATCACAAAGTCTCAAAGCTGCAGGTGCTAATGCAGATGTGGAGAGAGTGGAACACTTTTACACTACTGGTGGGACTGCAAACTAATACAGCTTCTTTGGAAAGAAGTATGGAGAATCCTCAAAGAACTCAAATTCAATCTGTGATTTGACCCTGTAATCCCACTATTAGGCATCTACCCAGAAGAAAAAAAATCATTTTATCATAAGGGCATGTACACTAGATTGTTTATTGCAGTTCAATTTACAATCTGAGGGAAGAGTTTATCAGCTAACAGACCTAAGTCATGTAGCAGAGCCATGGTTGTTGAAGTTGAGAGCACGTCCAAATCACCTGGAGGGTGTGGCGGCTCTCAGCTGATCAGGAGCTGCATGGAGTGTTCTGGATTTAGAAGCTCTGCAGTGGGGCCTGGGAATCTGCATTTCCAATCAGCTCTGGGGATCTGCTTGCTGGACTACCCTTCAGACAGCACTGTCCTAGACTGTTCCAGCCAAATGAAGAGACCCACCTCAGCAGCTGTAATACTCTATCATTTGAGCCGGTGCCATTTTTAACCAGTCTCATATTGCTGGGTACTTTGAAGTTCATTATCTCAATGTTATTCTCACAGCAATCTTAAGATGAAATAATAAGAATACCCTCCTTTGTGTGAGTACTTGCTAAGGGTCAAACACTGTGAATTATCTTATGTTACTCTTACAGCTCAATCCCATCCTGAAGGTATTAATTACCATTATCCTTATCTTACGGATGAGACAATGAAGTCTCAGAGAAATTAAGTGCGATTAATTTAAAGTAATACAACTGCTAAATGGTAGAGGTGGGGAATCTAAGGAAGATTCATCTGATTCCAGAGCCCAGGGTCTTTTCTGAGTCTCTGCCCACAGAAAATTTTAAATTGGGACAATTAAGGATGAGACACAAATGAATAAGAACAATAAGAACAATAATTTCCAGAAGAAAGACAGGAAAAATGTTGGTTTAATCAAAGAAGGGGTCGGACCATGCAACTTGCACCCTGTAGGGGCCTGTGTTTAATAATGCCCCACTGTTACCATCTTGAGATTCTTAATATTTTTTAAAATTTTTCATTTTGCACTGGGCCCCACAAATTATATAGCCATTCCTGGAAGGCTTAGTTTTCAAACTTCAGCTAGCCAAAAGCTTAGGCAATACTTTCATAACCAGTAAACTCATTTGCCTACACTGTTGATTCTTCACTGTTTACTGGCATTCGTAGTGGGGGAGTGGTCATTTTACAGATGATTTTTGCCATTTTTTATATACATACTTCTTTATTTTTACTCTCCAAATGGGTACATGCTTGGATTGATTTTAGTACCTTGAATGCATCCAGGCAAGTATTCGTTTGTCAACAATTAACATCATTAAGAAGATAAATCTCAAGGGAGATAAAGCCATATGCAACTTTCTAAAATCAGCTTGACACATTTTTATTTTTGTGATGTGGGAAGGAGACATCATTTGTTTTTCTGTATCTCCTGCCCCACAATGGTAAAATAGTATATCACTATTTTAACTATAATTTCCAGTTTGTAAAATGTATTCTTACATAAAGCAAAGTAGAGATTCTGCAATTTCGCTACATGAGCTAATTTTCATGTATTTCCTGGGGAGGAAGAATTATTTCCACTTTTATACACTGAAGCTGGGAACATTCCATTGTGAAGGCAGGGCCCATCAGCTGTGCCCCGGGGAAGTGTTGCCTTGTGTATTACATATTTCACGCTATAACAATGTTATCCGATTTTATAATTAACATTAAACTTTTATGGGAAAAAGTACCTTGTTATACTAGTTGTTAACCTTTGGATGTATTTAAAGCTCATTTCATAAGGAGCCATATGCTTCTTCATCACCATCCTAAGTGGGCTCTGTTGCTAAGTGTTATGGGATCTGGTAATAAAAGATACATACTGATGTGTATACCCAACACCAGGGGCAGAATTAAGGGAGCAATGGGAGCCTTAACTCTTGAATTTCCTGACTTCTGTGGGTTTCATTTGCAATTCCAACATTCCAGTAGTATTTCCCTTTCTCTGGCTCACTCTTTTTTTTTGTTTTTATTCTTTATTCCTTAACATCCCCACTTCCTCTCCAGCCCAGATAATAACTATTAAAACACTGGAGTTCACTTTCCTACCATATTGAGTTGCACAATGAGATGATACTGTGTGAGTATTATCGCTGATGAAGTCTGATTATTGCATAAATGTTTCTGATTCATGCCACAGGGACACAAATCAGTCTAGCACAAGACATGTACAAGAAAGCACCGGTGAACCTCACAGCTGATTTTCCAAAATGTAAGCAGATTCCTCTAGGTTCTCAAGCTAGTAAAGTAAAAATGGAAAATGATTTAAAAATGGCCACTGGAAATTTCTTACATAGTTCCCAAAGAATACATGGGCATGCGTGTTTAATATAAAGTAATAATCTTTACAAAAGCTAAATTTAAAGAAAAACTAAGCCAGACCAAAGCAAGAAACCAAGAGTTTTTATGCTGACAACCTGGCAGCCAAACTACCCGGGTCCTAACACATTCCTCGTGGTGAAAGGGGAATGGATGAGGAGAGCTAATGGGTTTCTTATCTTCCAGAAGTTTACTTCTTTCTGTTTTAATATTAAGCATACAAATATTAATTGATATTAATTGGCTGCTTGAATATGAGGACTAAGAGAAATGGTAGAGTCTCATAAGACAGAAGGTGAGGTTTTAGTCACCTGAGCTAAATCTGATGCAAACTTATATTACTGTCTTTAACTTGCATTTTTGTAATACTTGTATTCAGGGAGCTAAAACATTCTGATTGCATTATTATTCGACTTTTAGAAAAGTGGTGATTCAATTATATGGTGTGGAGCCTAATATGGTGCAACTCAAACGCCAAGCCTAAATCCCTTGTTGAATCTTAAAATGCAGACCCCTGAGGTTTGAGATAAGATTCTGCAATTGAAACAAGCTTGCAAGCCAGGGTGCTGCTTGCTCTGGAGACTGCTATATTAAATAAGATTATAAAGTTTCAGCTTGGCGGAGCTCTTTCAAAGTAATAGAGAAGGCATCGTTCCCAGAAGATAGCCAATCCGGAGTTGATTTCATCACTGGAGATGACGACTGGAAACTGAGAAAGGATTACCCATGACACCTCCCTTTAGTTCTATCTTTTTTTATGTGCAAAATGTCTTCCTTTCAGTTTCTTCACCTGAAAACAAAAGCAGGGTTATATTGATAAGTTGCTTCAAGATATAAATGTTTGGAGCAGATGTACAGAATACACCTTTAATATGAAAATATTTAAGTTACCCTTTAAAATGTACGCATGTACATTTTCCACTCAATATTAGAACACCACCATGCAGAAACTGTTAATAACTACTATCAAGGTACGAATTCTGAGTCCCAGACACTAGATGAGAACATCTCCAAGGGTGAAATCAACTCGGGATTGGCTATCTTCTGGGAATGATGCTTTCTCTATTATTTTGAAAGAGCTCTGCCAAGCTGAAACTTTATAAACTTATTTAATATAGCCTGCTAAGTATTTAATTATCTTTTAAATTAAAAACCAATTCTTCATGTCTACTTTAATCTCTACAATTTAAAAGACGTTGTCCCTATATAAAGGCTTAGGTATGATTTATTTCTTACAAGCCATGTAATTTCCTTCCAGTATATCAAGGTATTTGGAAGTTAAAGATAGATCTTTTGACTAAAGTAAATTCTGAATCAAAAATATTATGGCTTCTAATGCCAGGTACTACCATTTTTTTCTCTGAAATAGGATGTTCCATTCGAAGTCATCAAATAATTGAACTTTCCTCCTCCTCTTCCGTCATTCTGTAAAACAATGTCTAATATTTTGCACTCCCTAAAAACACATCACCAAACTTTGATAATGTAAAGATTCATGTTTTAAAAATATTCACATTCCTTTTATTTTATTCTAGATTAAATTTTTCCATCCACGAAGATAACAAAGAAAACAATGGTGTGAATTATAAGGAAATCTAAAATTTAAGTGAATGAATATAACAAAAAGAAACAGTTCTTTCTTTCTGAGGCAAAAATAGACTCAGAATCTTTCTATAGAAGAAGTTGCTTTTTTGGTTTCTGTATTCTTCTGTTACCAGAAGGATGGAGACTAGGTCCCTGAGGAGGGTGGGGTGAGAGCGAGGGGTGTCGGTATGCTGAGAATTGAGGGTGAGGCTGCTGACCAGGGTACTGAGAGGGGAAAGTCCAGGTTGAGTCCCATAGGCGATTAACAAGGGCAGTTGCTTTTATAGATGAAACAACAGTAATTTAGAGGAAAATTATAATTTATTGTGATTCTCTGTAAGACTTCCCTGTAGGAAACACTAGTTAATATTTTCTCTTTATGCAATTAAATTGAAATGATGTTTAAAATACATTTTGGCTCCTGCCTTTCCACAGTAATGCTTTATCATTCATGGATAGATGATCAGTGCATTATTTTGATTGGTCCAATTCCTTTGCAACATATAATTAAAGAATACCCATTGCTAACTGTAATATTTTCAGGATGGAAATGGCACTTTCAGATACTTTGTTTTAATGTTAAAGAGTCCCAGATCATAGTACCCTAAGGCAGTTAGTTTGTAATTTCTTTCACATCAAAGAAAGCTTGGAAGTAGGTACTGCAGTGATGACGTGGAAGTTCCATACTTCTACCAAGGTCTGGGGCTTGCTCTTTCTGTGTTACCATCATTAGTATATGGTTTTGTTAAAGTTGCCTCAGAATGGAAAGGTGGCTGCCATAGCACCAGCCATAGCATCCATTGTACAGACAAGAAGAAGGAAGAATGGAGAAAAGATTCTTACCAGTTCAGAAGCGCTTTCTGGATAACTGTCTCAGGTGTCCCACACGACTTCCTCTTCCATCTTACTATTCATGCTGATCTAGAGAGGCTGGGAAATATCATTTGTAGCTGCCCTCAACAACACAGGCATTTGGTAAGTAAGAAAGAAGGGAATAGGAATACCGGATAGGCAACTAGCACTCTTACCACTGATGTTTGATATTTTAATGAAAAATGGTGTGGTAGAGTGTCTACTCTTAGAAAAGCCCATTCAAGATGGTGTTGTGTATGGGCAGGGTGGATTTCCCTCCAAGAAATAACTGGACACATTCCTGCCAGTTATCACAAACCAAAAGAAAGAAAGGAAGATTGCAGCTGCTACAATTGTGGTTGAGTGAAAGGTGAACACTTAGGTGTGGCCGTTGCAGAATGGTGCACAGAATTGTTCACTCCTTCAGTGCCCCCTGGTGTCCGGTATACTGTAACAAGATAATACAGTTAAGCAGTCAAGAGAGAAACTTATTGAAAAAGCCCCCTCCATCACAGTTACAGTGCAGCAGTGGGTGGTTTTAACTACTAGAAAAAAAATAAATAACTAAAAAACACAGTTTGTATCTTACAAAAAGTCACAATGCTCAGGTATATCTTTAGTGCGCTAAGTGATTCTCTTGTCAAAAGAATGTTTTCTTACATTTAAATTGGGAGTCATCGGTTTTCTTCACCCTTAAATTTATGCCACCTCTCTACCTAGACACAAACTCAACTTGAGCCAGATGCAAGTGTATTTTTTGTTTTAGTTTTCTATAGTTGTCTAAAAGGCATTAGTGCATGTTTTACACAATTCACAGGTAGCACTGTCATCCAACAATTGATAAAAATATGTAGCAAAAATAAAGCCCTTGTTATGGGTGGGCACCTGTTGAGTGCTCAGTTCTGAAGATCTGGATTCTTCCATGGCCCCAGGCACGTTCCCCAGGAGCAACTTTTAGACCTGAAATCATCAATCCAGACCTCTTTACCCAATTTCCTCTATATAGAGGAAGACACTGAAGTCACAGAGCAGAAACAAATCCTCTTACAGTCTCATGGCCAGAGTGGGAACTAGAGCTGAGGACTCATCCAGAGTTTGTGTGAACTCCAACCCGCTGCCATTGATAAGCAGACACGCATAGGTGTATCTTCTTACCCAAGAGTGTGAGTAAGGCAGGGCTGAGATTCACACTCACGGTCACATGACACATTTGTTCCCTGCTTCACCTATCTGCTACATTATCAATCTACCTTCCTTTTCTAACACGAACTTGACCCCTTCCAAACCTTTGATTGAACAAAAAGGGGATCAACCATGCATGCCATTGGTTAATGCTGTCCATAGGAAAATTACAATTTTTCTTCCACTTTAAATAAACATTTGTCAATTTAAACTACAGTAGAAGAGTAATTCACCACATGGGAAGAGGAAGGAGAATTAGAATTTATGTTCAATAAAAGATTCTGCAAGTGGAAGAAAACTCCTGAAACTGGTTTTATTGATGCCCTTTAACATGAATACTTGAAGTAAGAGTATGAAGCTCTTAAAATCTGCCTTTTCAGAAATGCTAAAAAGTTATGTAGGGAACTATAAGTACCTAAGATGAAAATGAACACCTTCCCTTGGTAAACGTATTTCAGGAGCATTGAGAAATTATAAAGAGGAAGGTGAGAGTAATAGAACTTCACCTGGTAATTTTCTTATGGTATAAAGAGGCAGCTAAATGGCCCAGGGCTACATCAGAAAAATAAAAAAAAGAAAGAAGGTCAAAACACACTGTTAAATAAAGTATATAACATTCTGCCCCCCCAAAATCTTACTTTGGGTAAGACTTTTTACCTTCTCTGACAATGTGATCATATTGAACAGTTTAAAAAAATTAAAAAATAATAATATCTGTGGGTTTGTTCAGTAAAAATTTATATATAAATGAAATATCTGCGTGTTCTATACCCATATAATTAGCTGGAAAGTAAGAAAGTGCAATCAGTCTGTGTCTAACTTTAAGTATTGGAGATTCAGGGCATTTCTACCTCAAAGTCTTCCTTATCTTATTTTATTTTTTTAAGAGAGGAGGCCTTGCTCTGTTGACTAGGTTGGAGTGCAATGGTGTGTTCATAGGTCACTGCAACCTCAAACTCCTGGGCTCAAGGGACATTCCCACCTTAGTCTCCCAATAGCTGGGACTATAGGTATGTGGCAAATACAGGCTCCTGCTACCATGCCTGGGTAATTTTTAAGAATATTTTGTAGTTATGAGATCTTGCTGTTTTTCCCAGGGTGGTCAGAATTCCTGGGCTTGAGCATTCCTCCCATCTCAACCTCCCCAAGTGTTGGGATTACAGGCATGAACCACCACTCCTGGACGCTTTCCTTACCTTAACTCCATTCATAAGTGGTATTTCTATCCTTACTATATTCAAAGGTTTGAATGGGTGAGTAGAAAATAGAACACTTTATAGCTATTTTCTTTGTTCAATTATGTGTTTGCTCTCTCAAGTGTAATTCATCTGAGAGCTTGTATTTGAAATATAATAATACTCAGGCCCTCACTCCAAACTGCTGAATCAGATTGAACATTTTCAAAATATCCTTGGGTGAATTGTACTCACATTAAAGTTGGAGAAGCTGCCCATGATCTACATAACACTTCTTCACATGAAAATGAAGATGATAAAGCTGATTAACTCATGACTTACATGTCTACTGTGAAAAATGTCTGGAAATGTCCAGGCATAAAATTTATGAGACTATCTTTGCATCTATAACTTCCTATGAGTCTGGTTGACCTCTTCTCCCCTATTTTATGCCAACAACTCTTTCATTGAAACAACTTGTTTTTTTGATTAGGTAATTGACTTATTCACTCTACAAATCTTTATTAAACACTCTATGTTCTAGGAATAATAAAAAGATGATGAGGGGAGTGGAAAGGAGATGTGGGGAGAGGAAAGGAGAAAGAGGATGGGGGTGACAGTGTATGGCACACTTCCTGGGGGCAGGACACACTTATAAAAGGGACTTAATCTAACAGATGCAATCAGTGTAGCTGAATTCTTTGTACCCTCAATGAATTCCAAACAATAAAGAAAGAAAACAAAGAGAAATTAGGAAAAAAAAAAAGATGATGACGATATGTATCTCTTCTTAAAAATTTCAGACTCCAGCTAGGGGAGAAAATGTTTTAAGGGGCCCTAGTTCAGATATTCCTCACTACAAGTGGGTCACAGACCTTGCTGATACTTCTCCAGGAAAATATCCTCAATCGTAGGGAACTCACAGTAGCACTGGAGACCATGTATACAACCTCCTTGAGTAGGTTTTCCAAATCAGGTGCTCACCGCTCACAGTATCTGGAGTTCATGACTCTAAAACGTATTCCATACCTCCTAAAATCATACATGAAATCCTATGCTTATGAGCACTTTTCTGGGAGAAGAAATTATAATTTTAACCAGTTTAGTGAAGAAATCCATTTCTCAAAAAGCAAGTCCAGTAGGTAATAATTTTGAAGGTTAAATGGGTTTCTACAACATGGAAAAGTCTTCACATGTCTCACCACAAGTGAGCAGATAAGCTGGAGATTCGGGGGTGCAGTTGGCCTTGCAGTCAAATCCCCTTTTCTTACACATTAAGCATCAGGCCTCTCCTTGAGGGACCCCTCTTTCCCAGGCCTCCCATAGTTGCCAGTGTTTCTGGAGGTGTGTTCCGACTCCTAAATCATCTCCCTCCCTGAATATCCCGGGTCAACCCCAACACCCCAGGAGGCCACTCAGATCATTAAACAACAGACTCCCAGGTTTCCTACAGCAGGTGGGCAGAGTAGACCCACCCTGAGAACCTTCATGACCATGAAGAAAGAAAAGAATAAAAGAGAGAGGGAGGGTAGGAAGCCTATGCACGGCCATGACCTTCTCTTTCACAATAGTACTAACAATATTATACTGGAAACCAGGGTTCTGCCAGTGCAGCTGAGATGTGGGCAAGCTTTTCCCTTGAGTAGGGTAAATTAAAAAATAATGTGAAGTTTCATTTAGTGGGGTTATTTAAAAAAGAGGCTCAGCGTGCCTAAGGAAACCTGGTTAACAAAGCTTCTGCTCTATTTCCTAGTGTCGGCATTTCAAAATATGGGTCTTAATCATGGTTATTCTCACAAACATGAGCAACTTTATACACTTTTTAGAAGATACATAGTGCTTTAAAATTTTTTTTATTTTGTCTTTAAGGAAAAGATACACGAAGCGGGACATGTGCTAAAATATATCTACTTTATGCTAAGTTTGAACTGTAATCTCAGTCACACACACGGATGGCACTAAGGGACCATCTAGCTTAGTAAAAGATGCCCTGCAACTTCCTTGAAGCTGTATTTCTTCTCATCTTATTAAAACATGGGAAATGTGTCCTTTTCTTTTCTTTCGAGCAGAGTCTTTGTGGATTGTCCTAAAATGTAAGTCATGCTTTCTTCTTATTTTTTAAAGCTGTAACTCATGCATGGATTCTCATTTTAATTTACCTAATAGTAATAATTTACTATAATTGAATCTTTTAATTGAGAAATACCAGAGCCCTTTACAAGCATTAATTAATGCTCCTGCTTCCCAATGCGGTAGGTAAGGGTTAGCCTTGCTTTAAAAATGCAGAACTTCAAGAACAGGGTTAAGTGACTTGCCTAGGGCCACCCAGAAAGCCAGGGGGTGGAAGGCCTACACAAACGACCCATTCTTGGCTCTGGGCAGAGACTCAGCCCCTTGGTTCTCAGGGCCTTCATTCTGATTTATGTGGAATAAGAAAAAAATGTGGGGATCCCCTAATCTTCATTTCTTTGCTTTGTAGATGAAGAAATTGCGTCGGAGCGCAGTGACAGGACTTCATGACCCAGAATAAATGTGTTCGTTCGTTCATTCATTGAACAAACCTTCACTGAGCACTTGTTGCATGCAGGTGTGCTTAAATTCTACAAACAGCTCAAACAACACAAAGTCCCTTTTCCTGAGTAGCTTTTATACTTATGGCAACAGGAGGAAGATGATAGTCAGTGAACAAATAGATAAATATACTTTATATTTCATTAGGTTGTAATAAGTGTTTTAGAAGAAAAATCCCCCAGAAAAGTAGACTAGGAAGGGCTGTGTGTGTGTGGGTGGGTGGGGGGGCTGTTGCTACTTTTTTATGAGATGGGCAATAAGGATTGCATTGATTACATAGTATTTGAGTAGAGCCATGGAGTGACGTATAAATCATGGAGACAGCTGGAGACACAGAGGAAACAGCACATACAAAAGCCTGGAGGTAGGAGAACATCTGACTGCTTTGAAGAACAGGGAGAAATCATCCAACATACCCAAGAGAATAAAGCAAAGAGAAGAGTCTTAGGTGGTAAGATCAGAGTGTAAAAGTGGGCGATGTTTTAGAGGACCTCCTCAGCCCTCGTTAGGACCTCAGCTTGAACGCTGACATGTGCAGCTACGACATTCAGGTGAGTAGTGATACGATCTGACTGACGTGTTAGAAGGATTACTCTGGTTATTATGTGGAGAAGAGTCAGAGTGTGTAAAGGATGTGTGCAAATAGGGAGACCCGGTAAACGAGAAAGGGACTATGCCGAAATTGAATATTGACCCAAGCAGGGGCAAGGAATAGGGAAAGCTGTCATAAACCGAATAGCTATAGCATTAAATTCCACCTCGAAGTCACAAGGACTTCTCCATGTCATGCCAAGTACTGAGTAAACTTTGGAAGGTTTAAAACTATTCCTCCTGGGTGAGTAACAGCAAATGAATCAAGTCTGCTCTTTAAGGAACAGATACAAAAGATAACCAAAGACTGAGCTACACCATAGGCATGGATACCTGGGTCACTTGGGGAAGAGGCTTCCTAAGATTCTGATTCCGCAGTTCTAGAAATAAAGCAAAGAAGGGAATTGATGACAGTTTGAGTACACCTTCAGGAGGAATGAGGGTGGTGCTAAAGTTAACAAAGCTTAGTAGGAAAATTATAGGTCTTAGTAATTCTGCTGGTTCTTTGTCATCAGGTATTTTCAAGTGCAGGCTGCATCATGGATTCCAAGATTCTTAATGAGTGAGCCATCATCACTTAGCAGGAAATTTGTGCAAAATTAGGAATGCTATCAGCGGCACGTCACAGAAGGATCTGACCAGCAGGGTTTTAAGTGATGACGATATGGATTTATTTTATATAGCAAGGAGTCTGGAGGTTGGTAGAATAGGACTGACCTAGTGGCTTAGTCCTGAGCTCAGGCAGCGCCTATAGCTCAGTGAGTAGGACGCCAGCCACATACACCCAGGCTGGCGGGTTCTATTCCAGCCTGGGCCAGCTAAAGAACAAAGACAACTGCAACAACAACAACAAAATAGCTGGAAGCTGTGGTGGGCACGTGTAATCCCAGCTACTTGGGAGGCTGAGGCAAGAGAATCACTCAAGCCCAAGAGTTGGAGGTTGCTGTGACGCCACAGCACTCTACTGAAGGTGACTTAGTGAACCTCTGTTCCCCCCCCCCCAAAAAAAGTCCTGAGCTCTTCATATCTCCCTCCTTTGCCATTCCTACTGTGTTGGCTTGGCATCACTGGGCGGGTTATTTCACAGTCGCAAGGGGCTGCTAGCTCTGGGCACTGCATCTTCACAGCAGAGTCACATTCACACAGGTTGTTGTAGGAGGACGATAGTCTCCTCATCACGTGTTCTCTTTTTTCCATGGAAGGACAGCCTCTAACAAATGTCCTCTCCCTGCTCATCGGTCAGTACAGTGCCACGTGACACTTCCAAAGCCTTTTGCTTCATTGTCAGAGAGCAAAGAATTCCCTTGCCTGTCATAGAGCAATAATGAGTCGTCCCCTGCAAATGGGAGGAGACTGAACTCCCTGGGGTCAAGGTCTCTTTAGGCCTTCTTGAACCCAACATCAGGACTGTTCTGTCAGGTAAGAAGTGTACTCGTGTTTGAATGGGGAGCATGGGGCAGGAGTGACAGTTGGATAGCAGAGCATCTGAGTGAATACTTTAGATCCTGTAGTCCGGACTGGCTTTTCTGGACCTGATATTTATTCTGTGACCTGACTCTCCCAAAGGAAAAGGAATCTGGTCTTTGTTGGAGGAATAAAGTATATTCACAATGGCTGGGAGTGACGGGAGATGAGGCTGACAAATAGGCAGGAATCAGGATCAGAGTGTGGAGCTTAGGTGCAACGGACGATTTAACTAAGTACAAGAATGATTTCTGTTTTCAAAAAGAGAGTTCTGACTGCTGAGTGGTTAATAGATGGCAAGGGGAAAAGCAGAGATGGGGTATTCGACGACTTCAGGTATCTAATCAGCAGAGGGTGGGGGCTAGGATGATATGGTACCCAACCTCCACAGTTACTGCAATGATCTCCCCTTCCTGGTATTTATATCCTTGGGACGTCATCTCTCGCATTTTACCAGGGTTAGTCAATGTAACTGACAGAATCTAGCAGAATTGGTGGTCTGTCCCTTCTGAGATTAAGTTATAAATGTCTATGGCTTCCATTTTTGCTCCTTCTGTCTTTTATCTCTTGTGCTGGGAGAAACAAGCTACAATGCTATGAGCCACTTTAAGGAAAAGTTCGTGTAATCGAGAACTGAAGCCTCCAGTTAACAGACAGCAAGAAATGTAGGCCTGCCAAGAAGGACACAAGTGACCCAGAAGGAGATCCTTCCCCAGCAGAGATGACTGCAGGGCTGGCTGACAGCTGGACGGGACCTCCCAGGCGCCCCTGGGGAAGAACCACCCAGAAGTGTCCTTCCCACATTCCTGACCCTCAGAAACCCTGTGCCATAATAAACGCTTGTTGTTTTAAGCCATTATGTTTCAGATTAATTTATTACTCACCAGTAGATGACTGCTATAGGTGGTAGCAGTGAAGATGTAGCGAATCAGGCTTTTTATTCAATGCCTATGAACACAACAAAAGTTCGAGATGGATTTTGTATGAGGAGTGAGAAAGTGTGTGATTAAAATTAGCTCCCAGATTTTTCACCTGAACAACTAGGGGGATTTTAATACCTTTTATTGAAATGAGGGGATTTAGCTCCAAGGGTGAGTTTGGGTAGGAAGTGTATGGAAATAAGGATTTTGCTTTGGGCCCCATGTTAGGTTTGAGAGGCTTGATTATTTGTGCTATGCCTTCAATGTTAGGAAGAGAAACCAGGAGTAGAGAAATAGATTTAAGGATGGCATTTAAGGGCTCGGCGCCTGTGGCTCAATCGGCTAAGTCGCCAGCCATGTACACCCAAGGTGGCGGGTTCGAATCCCCAGCCCGGGCCGGCCAAACAACAATGATGGCTGCAACCAAAAAACGGCCGGGCGTTGTGGCGGGCGCCTGTAGTCCCAGCTACTTGGGAGGCAGAGGCAGGAGACTCACTTGAGCCCAGGAGTTGGAGGTTGCTATGAGCTGTGATGCCATGGCACTCTACCCAGGGGGATAGCTTGAGGCTCCGTCTCAAAAAAAAACTAAAATGAAACTTGCTTGCTGTGACTGGAACCTGAGGGAACAGATGGGTGATGCACAAAGAATGACTCAGAAGACAAGAGGGACACCAACAAAGCCCAAGGTGTGGAGCATAGAAACAGACCATTGAGGGATGTGACTCAGTCCTACTTACCACAAACAATATCCACAGAATCCCTAGCACTTAGCACATAGAAGGCCTTCATCAAGGCCAGGTGCGGGAGTTCACGCATGTAATTCTAGCACTCTGAGAGGCTGAGACAGGTGGACGGCCTGAGCTCACAGGTGCGAGACCTCATCTCAAAAAATAGCAGGGCGTTGTGGTGGGTGCCTGTAGTCCCTGCTACTAGGGAGGCTGAGGCAAGAGAATTGCTTGAGCCCAAGACTCTCAAGTTGCTATGAGCTAAGATGCGACGGCACTCTACCAAGGGTGACAAAGTGAGACTGTCTCAAAAAAAAAGGCCTTCATCAGTATTTGCTGATTTAACAAAAGAAACAAAATTCTGAGAAGAGGTCCGAGCCATAAATCCATTAAAATTCTGTCAAAAGCTAAAACCTGGATTCTAAATCTGATGCTGCCATTTACTGTGTGTTAAGCCCTTTTGTCTTATTTCCTCTCTGGAAATGGAAGTAAATGTACCTCACCTATTAAACTGGGAAATAACGTATACAAAAGAGTTTGGTGAATTATTATCATGCATATAAAATAAATTATTATTATACTATGGAATACTAAGCAGTAGATTGTTCTGAAACCACAAACCTCAAGTTTGAATCCTGGCTCTTCTTGGTACTAGCCTCTGAGGCTCTAGACATATCACTTTCCTCTGAGCCTTATCTTCTCAACCATAAAACAAAGAAAACACCACTCACCTGGTAGCATTTTTAAGGATTAGCAATAAAGAGCATAGGCTTTAGAGCAGTGGTTCTCAACCTGTGGGTCACAACCCATAGGAACTATATTAAAGGCTCACGGCATTAGGAATGTTGAGAACCATTGCTAAAGTAAGACTGATTTGGCTTCAAATCCTGACACTGCCTTCCTGTAGTTATGAGCCCTCTCAAATCTCTGAGTCCTATAATGATAAGGTCATTGGGACAGTAACAGAGATGATGTCCAGCAAAGGACTGCTGCACAGTGAGAATGGGATAAATGCCAACAACCATCCAGATAATGGTGAATTGGAGGAGGGAACACATGCAATGTTTAAGAGTGAATGCTTGGAAGCTATCCTCCAGGGATTTGGAACTTAATAACTGCATAAGTTGCTTCTCTGTTCCTCAGTTTCCTCATTTGTCAAATTGGGATAATAACAGGACCTGTTTTAGAGTGTTGCTGTGAGATGGAAATTAATACACATAAAGCACTTTGAACAATGCCTGGTAGGGTAAGCATTCAATAAATGTTAGGTGCTATTAATAGTAATGTTAACAATAATATTAATCACCAGTGGAATAAAAGGGAGGAATTGTTTAATTGTGGGACATGGGAATCTCATGAATTACAGAGACGTCCCTGGGCAGCTGTTTGTAGGTCAGTTTTTACCCTCCAGGAGACTCTCCTATGGAAAGGACGTGAAGCTCCTGAGTAAAAATGCCAGGCTCACCAGGGGATCAGCCTCTAGGGAGTCAGGCTCTTTGGAAGGGACACTGTGTTCCTGGCCCTGCCTGACTCTGCTTGACTTGGGGGAACAAAGGCACGTGTGTATGTGTGTGTGTGGCCAGGGAGGAGGGAGAGGAATGTTTGCCTTTCAAGAGGGGAACAAAGGATCTGAGGCATAGTTGAGTGCGTTCCAATCTCCTCCCAAACCAACTCCCATTCCTCAGATGATTGTCCAACAAGGTTTTCAACCTTTTAGTTTCCTCATGAAAGGTGATGGGGAAAGGGGGCAGCAGGCTGTTTCACTCCACCCTTTGTCATCAATCTCCATAAGGCAGAATGTATACGTGCCAGATCTCTTAGATCTCTCTTTAAGAATCCCATCCTAAGCAGAGGTGGGGTGGGGACTCTGGGGGAACTCAGGGTTAATGGATGAAACAGGGTGTTGCAAGTGACAGATTTAATGGCTCTCTAGGGAAGTCCATGACTGAAAAAACTGCTTCTAAGAGATGAAGCCAAGGAGAGAAGCCAGGACTTTTGACTGACTCCCTACAGCCTAGCCTGGGGTAGGGAGAAATGGCCTAGCAGAACTAAGCAGAAAGGCATTTTCTAAATCTTAAGGGATGGCCAAAGGCTGGAAGGAGTAGCTAGGTGAAGGGGGAAGGGAAGGAAAGTAAAGAAAGTAATTGACAAGAGGAAAGGGAGAGACAGGTCAAAAAAAGTAGTTTGGAGGAGGGGGGTGCCTCTAGGGACATTACTTTCCAGTTTCCACACTGTTGCCAGCAGGCTGCAGGGCTGGGACAGGAAGCAGTCTGTGGAAGTCATCGCAATGGCATTTCCTGAAGAGTAGGAGAAAAACCTCTAGTTCCGAGGGGAGCACTGGAGGTTGCCCAAAAAGCCTTGTGGCTCAGAGCTCTCAGTAAGGCTCCAGCTAGGCCTGAGAGTCTCATCAGGGAAGAAACCAAGTAGCAGAAGGTCCCAAAAGGCAGTTTCTTTATACAAAAATACTATTTACAAAAATCAATAGGTAATGGGCGGCGCCTGTGGCTAGGGAGTAGGATGCCAGCCCCACATACCAAGGGTGGCAGGGTCTAACCCAGCCCTGACCAAACTGTAATGACAACAACAACAAAAAACAGCCGGGCATTGTGACGGGCACCTGTAGTCCCAGCTACTTGGGAGGCTGAGGCAAGAGAATCACCTAAGCCTAGGAGTTAGAGCTTGCTGTGAGCTGTGATGTCATAGCACTCTACTAAGGGCGACATAGTGAGACTCTGTCTCTACAAAAAAAAAAAAAAATCAATAGGTAACAAAAGGGAGGACAGATGATGTGAGTAAAGAAGCCCGGGGATGACAATGGTGCTACTGCAGATAGGAAGAGGAGCTGTAAGGCATGAATTTATTCACTCAATCTTCAGAACAAGGTGCTATTAATATAGCCATTTACAAGTTAAAAGACTTGCCCAAAGTCACATCAGCAACCTAGAAGTCAAGTTCAGATTTGAGAGTCCAAAGCCTGCCTCTTACTCCTGATGTAACCATAAGCAAGTAACTTAACCTTTCTCACCCGATTCCCATGAAATGGAGAAGGCATCTTTCCTGCTGTAAGGATCAAAAAGGCAAGATGGATATATGAAAGCCATAATATGCTATAGAACTATAGTGGGGTCAGTAATAAATTACCCTACGGTGATACTGGCTTTAGTTAAGGTGCTATGTCTGTCAACAGGAAAAGAACCATCCTAAAACGTAACTAATGTGAAGTATGCCATAATGGTGGAATCTGCCAAAAGACCTGAGGTCAGTGAAAGGAATCCGAGATTCTTAGACTATCTACTTCAAACCCTCCATCTTGTATAAGGGGAAACTGGGTCTGGAGGTGAAGTGATTTGGCCAAGGTGACACTGTGCAGGAGTAAATTAAGAACAAAACTGGGATCCCAACACCAAGACCAGTGCTTGTACCAACATGGCACACAAACACTACAGAGCTCCCAGCGTGACAGGAAGACTGCCCTAGGGCCTGCCCTGATGATGTCCTAGGGGGTCACTATAGAGTCTAGAAAAAGGAGAGTGGACACTCAAGATTCTGTGAATAGGTCTATATGATATGTGGTAAGAATTATGATAGCAACAGGCTCTATGCATCTCAGGCATACCTCATTGGTCTTCACTACCCTATAAAGATGACCATAGGATACCACACTTAGAGAGATCTACTCCCTTTTTTCTTGTTTTTTAGAGACAGAGTCTCACTTTATTGCCTTTGATAGAGTGCTGTGACATCACAGCTCACAGCAACCTCCAGCACTTGGGCTTAAGCAATTCTCTTGCCTCAGCCTCCTGAGTACCTGGGACTACAGGTGCCCGCCACAACACCTGGCTATTTTTTTTTGCTCCAGTTTGGCTGGGGCCAGGTTCAAACCTGCCACCCTAGATATATGGGGCCAGCACCCTACTCACTGAGCCACAGTCACTACTCAGAGAGATCTACTCCTAAAGAGCATTTAGCTCATTTAGCTGTGATTCTAGGATCTCTGAATAGTTGAAAAATATGGCTTCCAGGATGGCTGGACCCATTAATACACCAAGTTCAAGCCTGGTCTTACACTCTAGTCCAGGTGTCCTCAAACTTTTTTTTTTTTTTTTTGAGATGGAGCCTCAAGCTATCCCCCTGGGTAGAGTGCCATGGCATCACAGCTCATAGTAACCTCCAACTCCTGGGCTCGAGCGAGTCTCCTGCCTCCGCCTCCCAAGTAGCTGGGACCACAGGCGCCCGCCACAACGCCCGGCCATTTTTTGGTTTCAGCCATCA
Organism: Galagoides demidoff; assembly: GCA_963574575.1. Lineage (NCBI taxonomy): Eukaryota > Metazoa > Chordata > Mammalia > Primates > Galagidae > Galagoides > Galagoides demidoff. The sequence continues at coordinate 21,455 of CAUYQV010003536.1, forward strand.
TTGTTGTTTGGCGGGCCCGGGCTGGGGATTCGAACCTGCCACCTTAGGTGTACATGGCTGGCGCCTTAGCCGATTGAGCCACAGGCGC
>CAUYQV010003537.1:0-17024 GCA_963574575.1 Galagoides demidoff
TATTTTTGTAGAGACAGAGTTTCACTTTATCACCCTTGGTAGAGTGCTGTAATGTCACATAGCTCACAGCAACCTGCAACTCTTGGGCTTAGGCGATTCTCTTGCCTCCGTCTCCCAAGTAACTGAGACTACAGGCACCCAGCACAACGCCTGGCTATTTTTTTTGTTGCAGTTTGGCAGGGGCTGGGTTTGAACCTGCCAGCCTTGATATATGGAGCTGGTGCCATATACCACTGAGCCACAGGTGCCGCTCTATTATTATTATTTTTTTTTGAGACATAATCTCACTATGTTGCCCTGGCTAGACTGCCATGGCGTCACAGCTCACAGCAACCTCAAACTCTTGGGCTTAAGCAATTCTCTTGCCTCAGACTCCCAAGTAGCTGGGACTACAGGTGCCTGCCACAATGCCTGGCTATTTTTTTTTTTTTTTTTTTTGCTGTTGCAATTGTCATTGTTGTTTAGCAGGCCTGGGCTGGGTTCAAACCCACCAGCCTCGGTGTATGTGGCCAGAGCCCTACCCACTGAAGCATGGGTGCCACTGAAAGTGATTTCTTTAAAAAAAGCTCAGTATGCAGGCAGGCCCCATCCCCCAGCAATTAAATCTGACTTTCCCAGGTGCTCTTCAAGTACACAGGCAGGGGGAGAAACACTGCTTGGGGGTTGGGATGCCCCGCCTGGTATATTTCTTGGAGTGGTTTCAGCTTCAAGTCAGACCAGGGACAGTGAGGATGAACCCCATAGTCTTAACACAGATGCTCATTTGGAACATGGCTTCTGAGACGCACTGCAGGGACTCTACTCTTTCTGTTGTTGGGGCACTTTGGCGGGAAGCAGACAGCACAGCAGGAGAGTCATGCCAGTGCATTTTTCAAGAGGGAACAGCTAAGTGCAGATGTCCTCTTCAGTGGTCCTGGGAACCTACCAGGGGCCCTGCCCACCCATTTCCAGCTTCCTGGCCTTGCTTCAACAAGTCACGCCTGGGCTGTTTTCTAGGCTGCTGCTCCCTGGCGGTCCTGGGTTTCCCGTTTGTCACCTCTGTGAGAGAAATTAACAGTTTTGCCAGACCCCATATAAACAGGAAGGCAAGCTGTTAACAAGAGCCTCCTGCCCCGCTGCCAAGCCCAGAGCTCACGTTTCCTTCCTCAGAGCCTGTCAATTGTGAAGAGGAGACAAGAGAAGAATGAGCTCTCTCTGGGCACTCTACAGGCTCTCTTATGGCCACTTGAATGCCAATGTCGGGGCTCACTGACAGCTGGGTCTGCAGCTGGCTGGTTTTGTCTATTTTTTGAGGTACAGCCAGGGACAGTCACTGATTAAACCAGGAACAAAGTGAGACTACAGTTGTGGCCGCACACACCAGTGCTGCTGAACAGCGGAGAACAATTAATTGCCATGTCATGGAATGTGTGGATGGGGGCAGGGAGGCAGTTGGCAAATGTAAGAATGTGCAGGAAAATGTCAAGCAAGTGCTATGTTTATTAGAAGCTGAGCAAGAGGGAGCCAGCTCTCCACGTGTTCTCAGGACCTACCGCAGGGTCTGTCAGGGCCCGGTCACTGCCTGCACATTCTGCAACCTGCCCAGCTGGGGTGGTCTGGCACACTGATGTGCTGCAAATGGGTCATGCTTTGTCAAACAAGATAGGGATGCCCCAGCTTTTAGGATGATAGTTTTATCCATTTACTCGCGTATACAGTGCAAAAAATGCCCATGTCTTATATATGTGGTTGCATAAAAAAGACCGTCTCCCTCCAGGTTTGGTGGGAACTTCTATCTGGGTGCTAAGTGAGCTTTACTTCTGTGCCCTAGAAGCTCGCAGTCTAGCTCCTACCCCAGAACCAAATAGGGACAACACTGGTAGCCTGCCACTACCACCAGTTAAAGAAAATTGTTGCTCTTCAGTTATGCAGATGCAGAATGGCTTCTGTAGAGAGATAGGAGGGTGTGTGGGTATGTGTGCCTGTGTGTATACAGATGCTCCTTGATTTACAATGGGGCTACATCCCAATCAACCCTCTCTAAGCTGAAAAAAAAATACCCTTATAAAGTAAAAAATCATTAAGTTGAACCATCAATCACAAATCAGAAATAGTATATATTTAAGCCAGAGAAGCTAAATACATTCATACATAAAAAGAGATGGGAAAAAAGAACAGCAAAAATGGCATCCAAAGTGGTCTGGAGTAGACAGTTTGGAGCCTGGACAAGGGGAATTTAGAGTGTTAGATGCCCCTTGATATACATATAGCCTTATAAATGCTAAAGATTGGAATTCCTTTTTATTATGCCTTTGCTGTTTGCTGCTCTGTGTATTGGACTTTGATACTGAGCCCTATAGGCCCTGGGATTTATTGGGGTTAGCCAAAATCATTTTTCTTATCCTGGGTCTTCTGTGGAAAGCTGAGCCTCAGATAAGGGATTGTGTGCAGGTAGTTTATTTGAAAGCTTTCTGGAAGGTGATCCCAAGGAGCAGAAGTGAGGGACAGGGAAAAGGGAAGGAAAGAAGAAAAATCAATCTAAGTTGTATTATCAAGGCCATTACTGAGCAACTGGAGCTTACTCCCACCCAGGATCTCTTGAGGAGCACGTGGGAAAGCAGGTCAGCTTCTCTCCAGTTGCAGGGTTTGGATTGCAGGGTCTCAGGTGGAGGAGCCCTCTCTCCTGGGTCCTGGGACTGTAGAACTATGAACTGGGGACATTAACCCCCTGCAGGTCAGGGCTATGCATACATGAGTGCTAAGTGGGCTCCCATGTGTGTGCACAGTATCACAGAAACCCCAAAGTAGAGAAAGTAAAAAACATAGTCCTATATTTAAATCAAAAAGCTGTCAGAGTGAGGCGGGCACAGACTGCAGCGGGGAGCAGAGGTGAGGTTGAGGATGGGAGGCAGGACAGCAGAGGCTCTGACCTACCATCACGGAGAACTCTGGTCACACCTCTGACTTGATCTGTGAAATGACTGAGGCCCAAAGACAGGAGGGGAATGTGGCCTTAGGCCAAACTCTGGCAAAGCCAGGGGCTTTTCAATATTCCTTTATGTGCCCTGTCCTGCACTGAGGGGCTCCCTTCCCTACAGCCCTCCACAACTACAGGAGCAATTCAAGGCACTAATGTGGGTTCCCCTGCCCCACTGCTGGGTTTTTATCCCCTCTACAGCCCTTAAACCTCCCACCTTACTGTGGGATCTCTACTTACAAGGCAAAAAGATGATTAAACTGTGTCACATGGTTGTAACTTGGGCCCCAAGTATGTGACTCCAGTGGTAGAATTTCAGGTAGACCGGTCCAAGGAAGAGAGATTTGTAGACAGAGGAGGATCAAAAAGCCAAGAAACTTTCCTAGCCTGAGGGGTGCCTTGATGGAGGCACAAACCGAACTCCCATGTTCCTAAATCCATCCTGGCTCATGTGAGGGGATGGAAATACTTCCTCACTTAGTCAGCATTGCTTGTTGTGAGTTCCCCACAGCTTAGAGAAGGGAGCAACATGTACTGCTTTGTTGCTTCCTGTATGGAGAGGGCAGGAACGAGGAAGTCCAGAGAACACTGTCCTGGGCAGCTGCCACAGGGGACCCAGCCAAGTCTCCGTGTGCAGAAAGGCACATGGCAATAAATTCCCATCCTGCACATATATGGGTATCATGGACACCCTCACCCTTTGGACTTAAGCTTTAATGTAACTACACCGAAAAGGACTCCTGCTTGATTTAAACATTTGAACTCCTCCCCTTGGCTGAAGCATCTTGTTGCCTCTTGCATGGGCCTTGCCACTAATCTTGGGCAAGTCAGAACCAGTGCTGGATCAATAATAGAAGATACTGGTCTGTGCCACTGGTAGGGAAGTTAAAATATGATTGATGCTGTGGTATTTTTGTGTTTATTTTCGAGTTTTATTTTTTTAATGATCATTTTGAAAAAGTTACCATAACTGTTAGTTCTAGTTTTATTTTAATTTTTGCTTCCCTTAAAACAATTTCCAAAGGGTCTTCTTTCCCAAAAGGGAGCTCAAAAGAGAGATTGGTGGGTGTTTAGAAAATCTGGCTTCTAATAGTCAAAATCCAACAAGAGAAACAGAACCACTTAAAGGGGTAAGTGTTTTATGTGGGGGTTGGGGAGAGAGGAATATTGGATTTAAACTTCTGCAGTTATGGAAGCTGGTTATGGAGTTTCTGTGAAAATGCCATCTTTGTGTCCAATGATAGAGTAAGAGGTCCTTGGGAAAGATAACTGGAAAGGGCCAGTGAGAGTAAAGTAGAGTAAAAAATGAATAAGGCTAGAACCTCAGAGAAAGTGTAGAAACCACTGTCAGTTCTTGCTGCCTCTCACTTAATGGTATGCATGTCCTTCAGGAGAAGCTGGCACCCTGTGCCGTGGAACTAGATGCCCATCTGGGCTTGGAAGTTGAGAAGCTGACAAAGGACCCAGGAGAAGGTGGAACTACTGTGGGTTTAACTGCTGCCCCACACCAACAGGGTGGACCAGCAGATAATTGGCAACATTTGTAAGCTACACAATGGCTGCTGATTCACTTCCAAATCTCATGCAAGAATCTCTTTTTTTGGCACAGACTAGTCAGAAACACATAGGAAAGGGAATTCTGGGAAATGTAGTTCAGTATAGCCAAATTGACAGAAAACCACCACATGTGCCAAACAAAATAATAGTAAACTACTGTTTAGCAAGATATTAGCTACTATCACTTGAGCAGTGTTTCAGATGCTTTACATAAGTTATTTAATCTCATAATAGTCCTGTGAGAAAAGTATTCTATCCCAATTTTATAAGCAAGAGATTAAGTCTGAGAAACTGTAGGGAGCATGTAATTATGGAAGATCCAGCCCTCAAAGCTCCTCTTTCCTGTAGGGAACTCATTTAATACAATTTGGATTTGTATCTAGGCTTGGTCAATCAGAACACCCCATCCTCTTGGTCACAAATGGACATTGACCCAGGTTGTGTCCAATAGAGATTTCCCTGAACTTTTCTACCAGGGAATATGTGATCCTTGTCTCCTGGGAGTTATCAAGTCTGGGGCTTGTGATTCACCATCTAGAGAAAAAGATATAATTTGTGCCTCTAGATTCAATCCTACCCAGGTTTACAGTACTCTTTTCTTTCTTTCTTTCTTTTTTTTTTTTTTGCAGTTTTTGGCTGGGGCTGGGTTTGGGTTTGAACCCACCACCTTTGGCATATGGGTGGGACCAGCACCCTACTCCTTTGAGCCATGGGCACCACCTGGTTTACAGCACTCTTGAACCACCAAGTCGCATGAACCTATAAACTTCCTATTTGCTTATGCTAGTTTGTAATGGGCTTTTGTCATTGCCCCCCAAAAGTGACTAATAAACAAATTGTTACCAGAAGAGGAGTATTATAAGAAAAAGGGCCTAAAATGTAGAGTCTTTATACAGAGGGAGGAGGCCCCCTTGGGTTTCTTGGGTATGCCTAAAAATTTTCAATTCTTCTGAAGAAATGTTACTTGCAATCAAGAGAGTTATGTCAGATATAAAGTCTAAATGGCTTGCCCAGCTAGTAAGAGGAAGTACTAGAACTTAAATTCAGGGCTGTCTGATCCCAAAACACAGGCTCTTAACCACTGTGTTTTGCTATAACCATGCTAAGTTAGTGAATATATCTGGGGTTACAATGTACTCCTATCTCTATAGTTTCTCAATAAAGATGGAATGGGCTGCTTGAAGTAAAGACTGAGAGAAGCTTTTCTAATTTCCGTTGGATACAAGGGAGGCTATAGGATAAAGCAAAAGTGGCTAGATTTTTGAGGCCAAGACCTAAGGCTGTAGTTTGAAATTACGGCCCCTTTGGAGAAGGCAAACAAAATGAAAACCTCTCAGATTCATGCAGCAATCCTTACTTGCACTAATCATTTGCATACTCTTTGCATAGGACTTGAAAAATTAAAGCAAAATGATGACTAAGGTAAAGTTCATTCCAGCCAATCCCCAGTACTAAAGCTTAGATGTCAAATTGCTACCTTATTTTGAGATCTTTCCCAGGATACAAATTTGAGAGTATTCCTTCCCTTTCCAGTGTCCAGCCACCTCCCAACGAAAACTTCTTTATGACTTACAAGCTTCCTGCTTTAGCTCTTCAAGCAAATGGGAAGCATCTGATTTTTACTCAACACTTATCAAAGTTTTGAAGCCTAAAGTCATTCCTTACCTTTTTTCCATCAAAATTTGAGAAACTTAATTTTACCTTTATTACATCTGTCAGAGGTTCCATTTTCCCCATGATTTTGTTGGGATTTTTGCAGAACTTCTCCAGGATTCCTCTATCTCTAGAGCAGCATGATCCAGTAAAACTTACTGCGGTGATGAACACCTGTGTCTGTGCTGTCCCATGCTGGGGTGGGAGGAATGTTCCCATTGAACAGATGCGATGGACATGAGCCTCTTGTCATTTTTAGCTCAGGCACCTACCTCAGCACAGCTCTACTCTGAGCCATTTATCACTTTCTCGTTGGCTGTCATGTACCTACTAGGCCTGCTGTCTTTCTCTTATCAGCCACCAGCAGGTGCAGGTGCTATAGAATACTTGAAATATGGTCAATATGACCAAGAATGGAATTTAAAAATTTTTTACCTTTAATTAATTTATTTTCTTCTTCTTCTTCTTCTTCTTTTTTTTTTTTTGTTGCAGTTTTGCCTGGAGCCAGGTTCAAACCTGGCACCCTCAGTATATGGGGCCAGCAACCTACTCACTGAGCCACAGGTGCCACCCTACCTTTAATTAATTTAAATTTAAAATAGTCACCTATAGCTAGCAGCTAATTCCCCCAATTGTATATAGCACATAACTGTTCTAATCTTGTTTCCAGCCTCCTAGGAATTATTCTTGCTCTTTAAAGACCTGCTGTCTTTTGTTCAGCTTGTGGTCCATTGGACCCTTTACTCTTTGAAACCTCTTTATATTTCCCAGCTTCTGAGTGCTTTGATATGTTTTCTTGTCTCCAAGTTTGTATTTGTCACTACTGAAATACTATTTCTGCTCCTGTTTCCTATACTGTTTGGAATAGCTTGGCTTTGACCAAAAAAGGATGGTTATACCGTAAAGTCAGCTGGTGGGGGATTTCATAAGAATTCCTCAGATGAGCAGAATGAAAGATAAAAGAAGACCAGTCTTGACTTTATTAACTGATTCATTATTTTTGTTACACTAGAGGCTGTTGCAAAAGTGAGGAAATGATAATAGTGACTAGACTTCCATGTTCCCCTGGCTTCCCCCCTCTAAAAATCTGCTTCCCTGATCTTCCTCTTTATATTTTCTTTTTCTTTCTTTCTTTCTTTCTTTCTTTCTTTCTTTCTTTCTTTCTTTCTTTCTTTCTTTCTTTCTTTCTTTCTTTCTTTCTTTCTTTCTTTCTTTCTTTCTTTCGATAGAGTCTCACTTGGTCACACTCAGCAGAGTGCTGTGGCATCATAGCTCATAGCAATCTCAAACTCTTGGGTCAAGTGATTCTTTTGCCTCAGCCTCCCAAGTAGGTGAGACTATAGGCACCCACCACAATGCCCGGGTATTTTTAGAGACAGGGTCTTGTTCTTGCTCAGGCTGGTCCACCTGCCTCAACCTCCCAGAGTGCTGGGATTACAGGCATGAACCACCACGCCCTGCCCATCTGTTTTTCTACGTGTTATCTTACTCCAGTGTTTAGAAATAATACCTCAAACCAGGGTTTCTGAGTCCCAGAGGGAACCCAGACTATTTCAACAAAAATATTCATGCAATGGAAATGGCTCATAGGGTCTAATAGTGAGTATCTTTACCACCACTACTTTCTTCTCCCCATTGCCCTTTTGTTTCATTGGCCTGTGCTTTTCACTTTGTTGAACAAGAAATGAGTGACATGAGATTTTTATATAAGATATGTGTTCTAAGATACAAGAGATCAGAGAGTATATCTTTAATAGGATTAACACAAATGTATCCTTTTAACAGTTTTAATGCTCACAGTAAAATGTGAAAACCTGCTAAAATTGACTTTTGACGATTCCAAGAGTCATCTTTTGGTTATTTGGTCTCATTCTCAGGCACTGCTAAATAACATTTGTCTCTTGTTCAGCTTCTGTCCCAAACAGCAGATCACACTCATTCCTGAGCAGCCTCAGGAATCCAAGTTCCTCTGTCCTCTTATACAGAGCCAGCGCCTGTGTCATTTCAAGTAGATTTGCACAGAATTAACCTTACAAAGTAAATGTTTAATTTTAAAAGCTGCACTTTTTTTCTGTTTCCATTTTGGTAAGCAGACCAGATGCTTTGCCAAATTTACCCTCAGCTAATTGCATAGTTCAATGTCCTGAAATGTGCCCTTGTTTGCTTAAAACCTGCTGATTTGCAAAAGAAATTGTTCCAGGAATGTGGGTCAGAGTGGACACTCCTGTGGAAGCTGAACTGACCAGGCCGGATGGCTATTTAGGCCTAGCTGGGGTGCTGGGTGCCTGTAAATCTGTGGGAATGACGGACTCTTCAGGGCAGGATTTTCATTCTAATGACGAAGCTACTGGAAGTAGGGGAGAGCTGGGGCCTGGAGACATGGACAAAGCAATTTGGCTCTGATCCACCTTTGGAATCCCCTCAAGCTTCCTATTTTGAGCAGCCTTTGGGTCAAGATTGAAATAAAATGTTAATGCACAGCTGGAGGAAAATAATTTAAAAATCTGGCATTTGTTTTGCCTCTGTCCCTGGAGGCCCTCTGATGAGATATGTGTCAAGTAGGAATGATTTTCCAGCAAGAGTAGAATAAGAGTAGAATAAGGATGAAGCTGCTGTTACTCCTCCTCTGGAACAGACTCACAGAGGTTTTCCTGGGGATGTGGCCCTAGGGCAGATCACAGTACCCTGGGCCAGCTGTAGGCTACCAGGAAAATGAGCTGAGAGCAGCCTGGAGGGGACAGAGGGAACCAAGTGAAACAAAGTGGATGTTGCTGTAGGGAAGTGTTAACCAAAAGTTTGAAAGTAAATACAGTACTCGTCCCCACTGCCTAAGACAAGGAACCAGGACAAGTGGTTTGAGGGAAAGGAAAGAGAAGTTTATTAATTTGCCAACAAATGAGGAAAATGGTAGATTCTCAAAAAATGATTATCTTCCCTTTAAATAGAAATACAGAGCTTTGAAAGGGAATTTTCACCTTTAGGCTGTTGCTGTTTAACTATAGCATCTCTGGTGAAAACAATCTTGGGACTTCTGCTTGGACAATTCCATTGAGCCGCCTCCTGTGATACAAAAAACAAAGAACACTCCCGTGCCCCTCTGATTACTGGCCTCAGTTCCCCCAAAAGTTGAGGGGATTTTGAAGAGAAAACTTAGAACACATTATTGCCCTTTTTCAGGTCTTTGCTTCTGTTACACATTCCCCACCATCAATTTTGCCCTTTCATGTCTATGGGAGGAGGGGTGACATAGTCATCCAGTTATTTCCTGTTGAATTGGGGTAACATTTTGGATGGAAGGTTTGTGTTTACAGAAGGTAACAAATTACCAAGTGAAAAAGGGCTTAAGCAACAATTATGACCGTGAGGACTGACAAGGTGAAATAGAGGATACTTGATAAGATTTTATCCGTATCTAAGACACTGGCAGGACTGTGGGTCATTATTGTTGTCTGTATGTAATGTCTGATACAGGGCTGGGTGAGAAAGCAACATGGGACCTTTGAGTATGGGCTTTGAGTTGCGCTTTGTTGTGATCTGAGAGACTGGCCTCTGTAAGTTCAGATATTATATACAGGAATACATTTTAAAAATTTTTTCTTGTTTAAAATTTTTATAGATTTATGGGGTAATGGGAATACTTATACTAGACAAGGTTTAGGATGACAAACCTAGCAGTGAGACAGATCAGCAGAAGAGGCAATGGCCTGGGAAATTTTTACTAGGGAGCTGTCTATTTTATAGACAGAAAAAGTAATCAGAGAAATATTAGACATGTACCCTTGCAATATGCACCATAGGTGAGGTCCCACCACTGACCCTTCCTCCCCTAAAAAAGAAAACATTTTTCTTTTTTAAAAAAACAGATATTTTAGATCACTTAAAGGCTGGCCCATTCCCTGGGGCCTTCGGTCCTCTTCTTTTATGGGGCACTTCTTTCCTCTGGTATGATGGACCCAAGGTTTTATTTCTGACAATTTTAGCAAGGTGTGAGTTATTAAAGGCACTTTATAGGGTCCCTTCTACTTTTCTGTTTTTAAGTGGGGAAGGGACCCAAAAGAGGCAAACTCATGTGTAGTGGTTAGTATTCGATATATTGCTTTAATTTGTTGCTTTCACTTATTGTTATATTATCATACTTATTTTGCAGTGTTAGGAAGGTTCTCTTATAAATTATTTTATAGGTGTTTAATTTAAGCCTGTTTTTAGGGGCTACCCTTGGAAGAGGGAAAGTGGCAACATCTTATCTCATTTTAGATGAGTTTCCTGTATCAATTTTGTTTATTTGTTGAGTTGCCTCCAATATAAAGGAGGGTCTATTATCAGTCTGTACGGAAGAAGGCAGCCCATATCTCAGAATGAGTTTTTTTGGGGGACAGAGTCTCACTTTGTCACCCTCAGTAGAGTGCTGTGGCGTCACAGCTCACAGCAATCTCAAACTCCTGGGCTTAAGCGATTCTCTTGCCTGAAACTCCCAAGTAGCTGGGACTACAGGTGCCCACCACGATGTCTGGCTATTTTTATTATTTGGTTGTAGTTGTTATTGTTATTTGGCAGGCCCAGGGGTTTAAACCCACCAGCTCCAGTGTATATGTGGCTAACGCTCTTAGCTGTTGAGCTATAGGCTCTGAGCCTCAGAATGAGTTTTTCAGAATTTTGGTAACTTCAGATGCTCTCTTTATTTGGGTAGGATAAGCCTCTATCCAATGTGAAAAGGATCTACTAATTTAAGTTTAGGTGCTTGAGTGGGATTAATTTGACAGTCATCAAAGGGGTGGGTCTCCACATGTTTGGTTCCCTATATAGCAGATGTTTTGAGCATATAAAGGGCAGTTTTGAGTTATTTGTCAAACAGGGTCCTCTTAAATGAGATCCCATGAAACCCATTAAGGCATTATGTCCACAGTGTGTGTATTTATATAGGTATCTCATAGGAGGCCAAATCAAAGCTTCAGGTAGAAGAATGAGTCTATAAGAGTTCTGTTTCTTTTCTTTTCTTTCTTTCTTTATTTAAGAGACAGTCTCACTTTGTCACCCTCGGTAGAGTGTGTGGCATCACAGCTCACAGCAACCTGCAGCTTCTGGGCTTAGGTGACTCACTTGCCTCAGCCTCCCGAGTATACCCATCACAATGCCTGGCTATTTTTCTTGTTGCAGTTTCACTGGGGCTGGGTTTGAACCCACCACCCTCTGTATATGGGGCTGGCACCCTGCTCACTGAGCCACAGGCGCTGCCTGAGAGTTCTGTTTCGATTTAGCTCAGATTGTCGTCCTCAGTAGAGTGCTATGGTGTTACATCTCACAGCAATCTCAAACTCTTGGGCTCAAGCGAGCCTCTTGCTCAGGCTGGTCTTGAACCTGTGAGCTCAGGTGAACTGCTTGCCTCAGTCTCCCAGAGTGCTAGGATTATAGGAGTGAGCCACTGTGGCTGGCCCCAATCTTTAGTTTTAAAGGGGGTTTATATTGATCTAAATCTAGCCAGGGTATCAAGGTCCTGAGGAACAGATCACCTTTAACATCTTCCTTAGTGATTTTGTTAGTGGCCTGAATATTTTTTTGTAATGTAAGTGTCTCCCTTTTTGGTGACTAGGACAGTGTATGACGGCTACCTGCTTAGGCCCAGTCATGACCTGTATTCGGGTCATTGTATTAGTGCCATTTAATATTTTTATTTTCTGTCATAAGGAGTCTCCTTTTCTTTCAAATGGTACCATAAGCATGTAAAATCATAAAAGCATACTTAAAGTCCATATAAATATTTACCTTTTTTCCTCTGGATAGTTGAAGAGCTCTGGTTAAAGCAATCAGTTCAGTTTTCTGGGTTGAAGTCCCAGGTGGCAGTGACAAGTACGCCACTGGCCGTAGGATGTCTCCTAGCATCTGTACTAAGACTCCAAGGTTCAGTTCTTGTTTTTTATGAATATACAATTAATTTTTTTTTGTAAGTCAGGTAACCACAAAGTGGGGGAAATCATAAGATTCTATTTTAGTTTTTTAAAGGCATTTTTACAATCTGTGGTCTAGATCATGGACTCTATATCTGTCTCTCTGAGGGCCCTACCATTAGCTGAAATCTGGGATACAGATGTGATAGAACCCTGTCATTTTTAGCAACCTACACAGTTACTACAGATCCCCTTGTTAATTCAGAATCTCAAATAACTAACCTGTTTGTAAATCTGTCTAATTGTAGGTTTCCCAAGTCTCTTGGTACGTTCTCAACAAACAGGAAGAAGAGTTTTTAAACCTGAGGAAACACAGTCCAGCATTCTTGTGAGGTCATTTTGGTCTCAGAATCTGTCCTTTAAATGTGACTGAGTGCCATTCACAGTCACTTGTACAATTTCCTTAATGGTATGTAGATCTTGTACAAGTCTATATTCATTGGAATGGGGAATTTAAATTTTTTTGTACATCAAGGGGTCCCGTCGGTCTATACAGCTCGCTTTTTGGCAGTCTTTTCACGTGAATGTTGTAAAGCTATGGAAGTCTGTTGAGGCCCAGACTTTAAAATGAGCTGCTCCACAATGGCAGCCTCCTGTACATTTTACCAGCCTTGGTATTTAAATGTGTCTAGCAGGAAGCTGGTGGTATGTTCAGAAGTGAGTTCTGTTGTGTTTGGAACAGCTTCCAGTGCTCCCACTCTCAGCCCAGGTCCAGGGTGGCAGCAGAGAATGCTGTAGCCAGCAGAGGTGGCAGCACTAGTGCTGGCAGTGGCTCCTGGGCCTGCAGTAGGTGTGGCTGCCTCACTGGCCACTGCTCCCTATGTAGCTTGCAGAGCACTGTATGTGGCATGTGCTGGGGGTACAGAGGAAACAGCCGGGGGAGAGGGGAAATCCACTTTTGTCCCAGTGGGTTGTGGTTGCAGCACTCTTGTGACAAATTAAAAATCCACTGAGTTCTATTGTCAATTGACCCAAATGAGAATCTTGTGGGGATAATTGTATTGGAGTCACTAATGAGGCATGGAGCGTTGGGTCCCCTCTCTTGGGGTGAGCCAATTCCAGGGTGCTCTATCCTTCACAAAGGAAAGAGAACTCTCCCCCAGGCTCCTACCAGCTTCTCCAGGATCAGCTGCATTATCACATTGGATGCTCGGGGTAACCATTCTTGATTTGGGGCTCTGATCAGGCTCTTTTTTTTTATTGTCTCAAAGGGCTACTGGTTGGTGCAGCTAATAGAACAAATGTAGCTTTCAGTTTTTTATTTTTTCTTGTGTTATATCCTTTAAAGGCGATTTCAACAAGCTGCGAGGGACTTATATCAATTTTCCCTTTCCCATGCTATAGTATTCTCCATATATCTGGGTACTCTTTCCTATAAAAGTCTTATTAACCGTGTGCTTATCTTTAGGAGCCTCTAGATCTGTATCTGTGCATTTCTGACATGACTGAGAGATGTGTTTCAAAAATTCAGAGGGATTTTTATTAGCTTTTTGTTATAATTCTTGGACTTTATTTAAACACTTTTGTCTAGCCATGCCCCTCTGGAGGCCTGTCAGAATATACTATTGGTAATGATTTATTCTCACATGATCTGTGTCTGTATTGGGATCTCAACTTGTCTAAGTCCAATAATATTCTGTTGGCTGTCCTTGTGTATTTAAGCCCCCTATCTGATATTGTCATGATGAAAATTCCCCTGCCCTGGCTATGGGTGTCCTCTGGTCAGATTGAGTTTTCTGTTGGATGTTAGAAGGAGAGACCATTTCCACTCCTGGGTCATAACCTAGTGGTGTTGGACTGAAGAGTCAGGACTGAAGAATCTATCCCAATTGTGCCTTTTCCAGTCTCCCTCGTGGTGCCAAGATGGTGGCGGCAGTAGCAGTGGCAGTTGTCCTGGACTTGGCTCTGCATGGGGCTGCTTCCTGGGCCAGCTGTGGGCCCCTGACAGGGGTACAGGGAAGCTGTTCTGTTAGTGTGTGCTATGACCACTGCACTGGGAGCACCAGTAGTGTGAGCTCCGGCACAGCTGGGCCTGCAACACCTTCCCTATTGGGTGGGGAGCTGGCAGTGGGAGAGCAGGTTTATGAGATCCAACCTGGTTAATCACTTCCCAGTTTTATTACATGGCCTTTTGGCCTCTTTGTTATGTAATCACATAAAAGATTGTACATGTGGGATCTCATCCCATTTACCCAACCTTTGACAAAATAATTCCAGTTGTAAGATAGTATAATAATTCTAAGGTTTTATTCAATGGCCACTTCTCTTCACACTCCAGCATGTACACTGGCTTACAATAACATCATTCTCTTTTAGACATAGACTTTTAAGTTGGCCATTCAGTCAAGATTTTACCCAAGAGGCTCTCAGATGAAATAGAAATGGAGCCTCTCATATTGAAACAAAAACTCACAATGAATACAACATGTCAAACAGACATACAGGGAATTTCCAATGCAAATCATCTTAATGCCTTACCAACCACACAGATGAGAACCCAATTTTCAAATGAGAACTAACATCCAATCTAAATGGGAATGATTTCCTCAGTTTTCTAGTTCTGCTCAACCATGACTTCCATCCCCAAATGGTGTCTACAAACAAATGTTCTGCCACAGGGCTCGAAGGTTCAAAAACTTTCCCCGCGTAGATGGGATCAAGGGTCTTGGTGTACACACTGGGGAACTTACCAAAATGGCCAAGGTGTTGCAACACTTCTCAAATCTGTTTTCTTTTTCTCAACAAGGTTTAGGTTGTGTGGAGTTGCCTCTAATTTGGGGAGGTGGAGATGGGAGTTCCCTGGAGCTGAATAGGCTCTGAAAGCTGCTGGGAGACATTTCCTCACTCTCTCACCTGAAAGACATTGTTCCTATGTCAAGACTCACTGCTTGGCTCGGTGCCTGTGGCTCAAGCGGCTAAGGCACCAGCCACATACACCTAAGGTGGTGGGTTTGAATCCCCAGCCCGGGCCCGCCAAAACAACAATGATGGCTGCAACCAGAAAATGGCCGGGCGTTGTGGCAGGCGCCTGTAGTCCCAGCTATTTGGGAGGCTGAGGCAGGAGACTCGCTTGAGCCCAGGAGTTGGAAGTTGCTATGAGCTGTGATGCCATAGTACTCTACCCAGGGGGATAGCTTGAGGCTCCGTCTCAAAAAAAAAAAAAAAAAGACTCACTACTTGACCCCCACCTTTTCCAGCTATGGCAGTAGTTGCAGGTGCAGTTCTACTAGTGCAACACTGGGCCACCCAGAGATGCCAAATTGTGTTATTGAAACTTCAGTACTTGTCCCACAGCTGAATGAAGAATGAGGGCAAGTGGTTTGAGGAGGAGGAAAAAGAAGTTTATTAATTTTCTAGCAAATGAGGATGATGATAGACTCTTTTCTTAAAGAACCATTGTTCTCCCTTTAAGCAGAAATACAGAGCTTTTAAAAGGAGTTTTCATCTTTGGGCTGTTGCTGTTTAACTACCAGATGATCTCTGGTAAAGATAATCTTGTGACCTCTGCCCAGACAATTCCCATGAGGTACAAAAAAAATAAGGAACACTTCCCTGCCCCCTGATTACTGTCCTTGAGCAGAAATGCAGGTTTTAATTCCCAAAAAGGGTGAAGGGATTTTTAAAGAGACAACTCATAGAACATTTTTACTCTTTTTCAGGCCTTTCCCTCAATTATAGAGGGGGTGGGATGCCAGGGGAGGGCCGTCCAACCACCTTAGTGCCAGCAGGGCTGTTCCATCAAATAGATGGGATGGATATTCCTGTAATTTTTAGCACAGCCCCCTACTTGGGGTATCCATCCGACTCTCTAGTTGGCTGCCATGCTCTTACTGGACTGCTGTCTTAATGTCTTTCTTGTATTAGGATGCTATTTACTGACCTGTAGGGCAGACACAGTGTAGTGGGGAAGGCTGCTCACTCAGCTCTCATAATACATCTAGAACCCGTCTTAGTTCTTGGACATGCATTTGTTTTAATAATTGTGTTAGTTTTCAACGGCTATGTACAAATTACCACAAATATAGTGGCTCAAAACAATACAAATTTATTGTCTACAAAAATAGATCTCACTGGGCTAAAATCCAGTTGTTGGTAGAGCTGTGTCCTTTCTGAAGGCACTAGAGGAAATCCATTTTCTTACCTTTTGCAGCTCCCAGAGGCCCCCATCTTCCTTGGCTCACAGCTCCTCCCTTTTCAAGGCCAGCCATGGCTGTTCAGGCCTTCCTCACATCACATCATGTGACACTCTCCTGCTTCCTTCTTGCTGATTTAAGGACCCTTGTGATTCCATTGGGCCCACCTGGATGATCCAGGAACCTCTCCTTATTTAAAGACAGCTGACAGGCAACCTTAAATCCATCTGCAAACTGAATTTCCTTTTGTAACCTAACATATTCACAGGTTCTAGGGATTAGGATGTGGACATCTTTGAGGGCTCATTATTCTACTATGAGCCCTCTACTCATTATCTACATAATGATAAAACTTCACCATTCTCAAAGCCCTTTTACGATCTTGAAGGAGCTCAGGAAATTTTACCCCAAAATATGACTTCTTGGTATAGAGAGGATTTTGAATTATAAGCCCTTCAAGATCAAAAAGCCTTGGAAGGAGCTCTCTCTCTAACTGCATAAACCTTTCTTCCTTCCTCTTTCTATTATCTCAATATGTTGCAGGAAAAAAGATCAAGAATGCAACTAGACCTGGCCCAAACGGTTTTATTTTATTTCTGAGACAGAGTCTCACTATGTCATCCTTGGTAGAGTGCTGTGGCGTCACAGCTCACAGCAACCTCCAACTCTTGGGCTTATATGATTCTCTTGCTTCAGCCTCCCAAGTTGCTGGGACTACAGGCACCCACCACAATGCCTGACTATTTTTTGGGGCTATTTTTTTAGCACAGCCATAACCACTGT
>CAUYQV010003540.1:0-26665 GCA_963574575.1 Galagoides demidoff
CATTAATGCCCTTCTGGGGTACAGTGTGGGGTTTTCACATGCAATCTGAAATACTTCCATCAAACTGGTCAACACAGCCTTCATGTCATTTTCTCAGTTATAGTTTTAAAACGTTCTGATTCTACTCTTAGAGAGTTTCACTTGTACCCCTGTAGATGCTTTTGATTGAAATAAATACCTCCATGCCCACCTGGAACTGTGTTCTGCAAGTGAGTGGAGGTGTCGGGGGAGGTAAGAAAGCAGGACGAAGCCTGGAATAAAGGAGCAATGTGATTAACAAGCTCCTGACACCGTGATGACGGGCACGGAAGTTAGGCCTGCCAGGAAAGTGCTGAGTGCATGATCTAATGCATTACAGTCCTACACAGTGATGGCCTATGTGAGGGAGACGGACTTGCAAAGCGAATAATAAAACTTACCTGTCAGGCATTTTTACTCCTCAGCACTGGCTACCTGCAGTTGTAAGGCTCAGGACAGAGCCCACCTTGAAAGCCCTGGAGTGAAACCCGGCTCCTCACTCTTCACGCTTTCCCTTTGTAAGAGGGTGTTCATCTCCAAAGAAAATGTATGGTAGCTCCAAACGGAGCAGAGAGACCTAATTGTCAAACGTGTTACAACGTAATGTTTTCAGTCTTTTACTGAATGACTTCAAATGTTCAACAAGTAGCCGTGCTTCCTGTGAACACACTACCTTGACGGAAGACTCTGAAATTTCTTGTACTTACTGCTTTGGGTAAGGGTTTGCTTTAAAAATTAGTCATGTTCGGGTCTTTTTTTTCTTTTTTTCTTTAAAGGGGAAAAAAAAAAAAACCCTTCATAATGATATGGCCCAAATTACAACTATTTCAGACAAGCTGGAAAAGAAAACTATATTTTATTGCTTTTTGCTTGAGGCCACTTAAATTTCCATATTCTGGAAACTCTGTTGCTTGTTGCTTGTCTACCTTTTCCTTTTCATAAAACTTAAGTTCAACCCGGAGAAGCTGAACACACAATCACAGCTTAGTTCACGCTGGAAGACACTCTGTAAGCCTCTTTAAAAGCCCCATAAAGTTTTCTTTACACATTTTCCCGTCTTAATCCACTTCATTTTTCTTTCATGACATCAGAGTAGCAGTGGTTTTTAATTTCATTTCAATGGGAACGAAGGGGTATTTAAACCTTATTTTTTTTTTTTTCCTAAAACCAACAAAGTATAAGTTAAGGGTAAAAAAAAAACCCACTTCTCTAGATTAAAACAAGGCATTAAGAACGTAAGAAGGCATCAGAAGCACTTCAAACAGTCCAGGAATTCGGAGGGAGGGAGGAGAATGGAAGTCTAAAAGTCACTTTCTGCCCTAACATCGAAGAGGAAATAACATTTTTAAAAAATCCTACCACTATTTTGCAATCTGTTTTTATCATTCCAGTTACACTGTTTGGAACTTAATTCCGAGCCTCAGTAGTAGTAAGCAGTATCTGTATACTCACTAGTTAATATCGAAATTATGGGACTAGGCCTAAATAACATGTTCACTAATTACGTTTAGTTCTCTTAGTAGTAGTAAATTTCCAGCACGTTCTGCAAAGATACCTTCTGATAGCAAGTTTTAGGGGCCTAAATAACATATTCATTACATTTAGTTCTCTTGGTAGTAGTAGATCTCCAGCACTTTCTGCAAAGATACCTTCTGATACCAAATTTTAGGGAATTCTATTTAACACAGACACTTTCCTTGTTCTTTTTCATCAAAGCTCATTATCTTTCTCTTTTCTCCTTTTCACGAATGTGCAACAGTCAGAGCAAAGTCCTTTTCCCTCCATAGTCTTTCCAAATCCCTTTCCCTCAATCACAGTGTTGCTTATTTTTGATGCCAGCCTTTCATTCGGTATTGTCTCACTTTTCTTTCCCTCTGTTATAAGCTCTTCTGGGGCCAAGAGTGTACATTCTGCACCTCTGAAGTTTCCACGGTGCCTACCTGTTGCAATGGTACGTACACGACACGTTTTACATTTGTTAAACGGATCTTTGGAAAACAGCGTTCGCTGGGGACATTTACAGAGCTCAGGAACCTTGAGCCTGTTTTTTGGAAACATCACAAACAGAAGAGTAAAAATCTCCCACGAGTTTTATTTAATTAACACATTCTTGCAACAACGGGTTGCAAAAGGATATGCATTCCATATACAGTGTCAGAGCGCACTGAAACAGACGCGCCCCTGTTCAGAGCCCGAATCTGACACCCAAGGAAGTGAGAGACAAACAAACGGAAAAATGAACTGACATGTATATAAAAGGATGGTGCTAGAACAAGCTGCGTTTATGGATGTGGAATTTCTGAGTTTTAAATTTCCAGGTCCATGAAAGAATAAAACATGTTTGTTGCTAAAAACCACTGGCCATTTTTAGACAACTAAATCACCGGTGGTTACCCCAAAACTAAGTGCCATAATAATAGGATGTGCAAAGCGGCGATGTTGGAAATGAGAAATTGGGAATTTGTTTACTTTGGTCTTTTTTACCAGGGCTATGCGAGTAACTATTTTGACTTCCGACTTTGTTAACCACAATTGTTTCTAAGGAGATTGGCTAGAGGGGAAAGAGGGGGGCAGAGCAAGGCAGCAGGGACAGAGGACAGAAAAAGAAAAAGCGAGACAAAAGATAGAAGGAAATTGATGTTTAAAGGCTGATACAATTATTACTTGCTTTTGAGATTATAGGTCCTTTGCAATTTCAAAATTATTCTTCATTTCATGTGGCTGGAAAACCAGTAGGTTTCTGTTGGAAATAGGTTTTCTTCAGAGCGCTGCAGGAAAACTAAAGAAAAAGGTGGTTCCTTTGCACCTATAAGGTTCCTTTATTCGCACTCATTTTTACCTAGTTATTTAAAAACTTCCGCTTCTCATCTTAATTAGATATTTTATTGGCATTATTAGCACTGCTAAAAAACAATCCATTTTTCATTTAAAAATGAAATGAGTTTACTCTGATAACACAGAAGGTCCAGAATAAATAGCAACCAAGGAGGAGTACAGAGCTTCCTTGAATGCTTTTTTGGCTGCGAAAAAGAATGTTGCCACAAAAATCTGTTTTGCATCATCTCAATGCTTGAAACAAGAACACATAATTTAGAAGGGGAAAAAAAAAAAAAAGCAGTGGCTGCCACTTAGCCATAAAGAGCAAAGTCATGTTAGAAATAGCTTTCCTGTGATATTTTGGTACATTGCTGGGTTTTTTCAGCAATCGACGTAATTACGTGGTTTGAGAGGGCAGTGTTTATCCACATTACCATTTATACACTGTATACAAACAGAGGACTTGACTGTGACGGTCTGATGAGCACATCCATGGATTTGTTGTGGCCACACCCTTGACCTCTGAGGAAGCCCAGGTGGTTTGATCAGAAGTAACTGCGATCTTTAAGATGGAGGTAACTGATGTCTGATTCAGTGTCTGTCTGTCCAAACACCCAATACGTTCTCTGCCTGAATGCTAAATTACAGTTGCGGAGTATCATTTTATGCTGCAAGTCAGTACACTAATTCTTTCCAAAGTTACTGACATGATATGATGCAAAGAGGTGGAGGAGGTGAGTGTGACACAACCAAAAAATAAACAAATTCACAATCTTGCGTTGTTTCTTTGTATCAACCTGATGCCAGAAATAACACCCCACCCCACCCCCCACCCCCCGCCATCTTTCCCCATGGCTTCTCTGCAAAGTTTGCAATAATTTCTGGAAAGTAGAGAAGGAAACTTATGCCTATAAGAATATTCAAGCTTGGCAAATCATTGCATTTGTTAGGATGACTTTAAATGCTAACTTTATTGTACAGAAAGTTCTTTCATGAAAATGACATTCTTTTTCAGTTAAGAATGTTCAGATGTCAAAACTGGTGCAAAGGAAAGTAACAAGCTGTAATAGCTGTTCTGCGCAGCAAAAGTACAAAATCATGTTTTAAATATCACACAACTGCATCTATTCAGTTGGCATCCTTCTAAGCGGCACGCCTGTTTCATCAGGCTGATGGCCAAAGCCCCGCCGGAGTGATTCATAACAGTGGCACACCTCGCCCATTCATGTCTAGTACTGTCTGCAACACGATTTACACAGTTAAGAGATGTGAATCGACATTTTGTAGCATACATTTTCTTCTGTGTGGCCTTTTATTAAAACTGGGCTGGCTCCCAGCAACATTATATATTTTACATAAGTCGATCCATCTTTAACAAAGAGCCTAGTTCATGCGGTCTTTCTTATTAAAGTGATTTCTGGGACAAAATGCAAATACTACTCTATGATAAGATTCCAGAATCTTCTAATTTTCACAATTTTGTTTTCAAAAGTCCACAAATACCATTATAAATATATCACGGTTCTTTTGCTCCGAAACAGTGTAGAATTAAATGTACTATATGGTACCTACTCTTCCCCTCCCCAGTAAAAACACATACAGAGAGAATGTGAATACATTATTCCAACTCGCTGCATATAAGCAGGCTATGGAACCTCCTGGGTCTTGATTTCCTCCTCTGTTCAATGGGGCTGGCGATCCTATCTGTACTCCAGCAGTTGGTGCAAACATTAAGTGAGGAAATGTTTACAGAGAGTCTAGCACAGTGCCTGGCCCATAGACGAAGTCAATTTGTTATCAGTCACAATTTAGTTTGGCACAGAAAATGAAAGCAAGCAAGAGTCAGGTGGAGAAAGCTGCTGCTTCCAACAGCACCTCCCTGTGACTTTCTGAGCACACCTGACACCGCGAGGGAGTGATGCCTGGTGCTCAGCTGGGCACCGTTCCAGAAGCAAACCCAGGACACATTATTTTAGGATACAGAAGTCATCAGGGCATGTTTGGTCCCTTTGATTGTGCTCTTACTCATTCTTCTCTAAAGCTTTTCTCAGCTGTTGCCTTGAGGAATGGCTTGGCCTCATACGTTCTTAAGGAGGTAAGAAGAAAATATGCACCATAATTTCTCCCTATTAATTTCTATTGCCGGCTCGGCGCCTTTGGCTCAATCGGCTAAGGTGCCAGTCACATACACCTAAGGTGGTGGGTTCGAATCCCCAGCCCGGGCCCACCAAACAACAATGATGGCTGCAACCAAAAAAAATGGCTGGGTGTTGTGGCGGGCACCTGTGGTCCCAGCTACTTGGGAGGCGGAGGCAGGAGACTCGCTTGAGCCCAGAACTTGGAGGTTGCTATGAGCTGTGATGCCATGGCAGTCTACCCAGGGGGATAGCTTGAGGGTCCGTCTCAAAAAAAAAAAAAAAATTTCTATTGCCCATTCTCACGGCAAAGTTCAGCCTTACTTACAATAATCCATAGTGTGATAGAGTTTTCAGACTAGTAACAAAACCACCCATAATATTATCATAGTAATAGTAAGAATAGCAGGGATAGTAATAAAGGAAGATGGTAAACTTCTATCTCTTCCGAATCTATACTTATTTATGTGGTCTTTAGATACTATTACACACTCTAAACAAATGGTTTTCTCAAACTTTAGTGCATTTGCTCCGGGACGGTTAGATTTGAACTTTGACAGAGTATGTTTTACACGTGGGGGAAGAAAAAAGTACGTTATATGTGGCTGCCATATGACAAGGCAACTTTGCATATTTGGGGGGAAAAATTATTTTGGCAGTAGGAGAGAGCGCCGGCAATGTGCACCAACATAACTCGTCTGTCACTTTAAGAGCTGAAATAGGAAAACCTGTACCATTTTTGTACTTTTGTTCATTCTTTTCAACTCATTCTAAGTTGCCCCCGGGAGTTAGCCCTCCACCAAAAGTCTCTTTCAGTACACAACTAGCTCTCTCTATTAAGCGTACCCACCCCTGCTCTGCTATAACACTGCTCTCTTTGTACTTGCCTGGTGAACTGACCAGCCATACAGCACAATGGCCACAATTACTAAATTACACTGCCTGTCACTGCCTTTTGTATCACACCTCTAACAGGTGCCATTACCATGATAGGCAAATT
Source organism: Galagoides demidoff (assembly GCA_963574575.1). NCBI lineage: Eukaryota > Metazoa > Chordata > Mammalia > Primates > Galagidae > Galagoides > Galagoides demidoff. The sequence goes on from CAUYQV010003540.1 coordinate 5,971, forward strand.
GTAATAATCCATTCACAGCATCCACAGCCTTAATAATGTATTTTTTTATTTTACATAATCTGTGTGTGAATACCACAAGGCATTTGAATAGTTAGTAAATACACAGGACTGAAAGACTGGACGGCGCGGAATGCAACCACAAACAAAGGCGCTCGGGACAACAGACCCGAAGGCAACCGCATTCCTGATAAAGTGGATAGACACATAAATATATGTGATGGAGAAAAGGCCTCCAGATTTGAGGGTTTTCTAAAATCAAACTTAGGGACCTGAGCAAATGAAAAATAAGACATTAGCAAACTGGACTTGTTTTCTGGGCTTAAAACTACATATGGCGTCTAGGTGAGCAAAGCCACACAAATCCTCTGCTGTTACCACCAGCACCCGGGGCAGGAGGCATATGAGGGTCAGGAGAGCACGAGTTGGGCCATAAGAACTCCACTCTTGATCAATGCTTATCCTTTTATCGCTCCCCTTTCTGTCCTTTATCTCTGTAAGAGGCCTACATGCATATATGACATGAAACATGAAGACACTTAAATGATTTGCCAAGAGTCTGTAGAACTGTTCTAACAATGAATACACCTATCAGCAAAATACCATGGTCAGTGGTGAAGATGGGTGGGTCACTGATGGAGATTCAGAAGGCCTTGTTTTCCTGGAGTGTGTTACAGACAAGACACCTTCACCAGTGCCCTTCAAAGGTCCGTGACGGTGGTCTCCAGGTTGTTGGCCTCACAGAGGACTCATGTTTACACTATGATGTCTACGCTTTTGAAAAGTGACTAAAAGCACTTTCAAACTAAAAAGCACTAATCAAGTATGAGATGGCATTGCCATTGATTAATAATTTAGAACACATAAAGTTTAAGGATTGCCTTGCTAGGTCATAACCAGTGAAAGAAGATAAGTTTCCCCTCTTCCAAATCATTTATGGACCACTACTTAAAAAAAAACAAAAACAAAAAAACCCAAAAAACTCCACTATTTTTGTACTACTTACAAGGCACAGCCAAGCTTCAAAGATTTCAATTAGCCATATAATCACAAGACCTTGGGAAGGCTTCACAGTCAAGGGAACCAGAGATAGTCCTGCAATTTTTATACCTAACAGAGATTTGGGGGACTGCGGAGGATGTAATAAATGCATTTGGTGTGTGAGAAGGACAAGAATTTTGGGCAACTAGGAATGAATACTATGGATTGAATGTTTGTGTCCCAATAAAATTAATATTTTGAAACACTAGTGCCCAACATGGTGTATTTTTTGGAGACTGAGCATTGAGGAGGTAATTAGGTCATGGCAGTGAAGACCTTATGAGGGATTAGCACCCTTATAAGAAAAGATGGGAAAGAGCGTGTGAGTGTGCTCTCTCTCTGTCTCTCTCTCTTTCTCTTTGCCATGTGAGGACAGAACAAGACAGCCATCTGCAAGCAAGAAAGAGGGCCCTTGCAAGAAACCCACCATGCTGCCACCCTGATCTTGAACTTGTAGCCTCCAGAATTATGTGAAATGAATCCCTGTGGTTTAAGCTAAGTCTGTAGCATTTTGCTATAGAAGCCTGGATGAAGAGATTAATATCAAGACAGAAATGTGTATTAGGGAGGTGGGTCAGTGCAACGGTTTTGAAGCTTCATTTGCATATCAAGCACAGTATTTCTGCTTAGATGGTGCACTGAAGACATTCCAATTGTAGTTTGGATGACTTTCTGGATTTAGTTTCTTCTTCCCATGATTTAAGCTGTGATACAGTCAACCTAAAGTGCCTTTGGCAGGAGGAACTAAAAGATTACAGTGGTGGCCAGTGGTCTCCCACTTCGATTGCCCCTTTGACTTGGCCACTGATGAAGATGCATCAGGAAAAGCTATGTGCTAATATGAATGGTGTCCCTGAACAATAGATACCTGTAAACAAAAATGGAAATTGCAGAGTGTATACCATATCTGATCATTATCATTATTTACGGAGAGCTTACTCCGTGCCCTGCATTTCTAAGGACTCTACACATCACACCTAACCCACAGGTTATGTACTATTGTTATTTTAATCTTGCAAATTAGAAAAGTGAGGCTGAAAGCCTAAGTAATTTGGCCAAGGTGATGTTGTTAGAAACCCAAGAAAAAACAGACTCCATACTCAAATTGTTAATTGAAGCACACCTTATTAAAGGGACTATTTACCAGGTTTGGGAGAGTAACAGTGGGCAGGTTACCACCCTCAGGCTTGGAGATGAGAGTGGAGGGGAGTAACAGTCAGGACTCTGCAGGAAAGGGCTGTGCAGAGAGAGGATATACCAGCTGCTGGCAACCCCACAGGAGAACCAACAGAATTACTACCCAGGCCTCATTCTTCCTCCCCATGTTCCAACCCTTACCAGTGTTCCCCACAGGGTGCACCTAACTGGGACCCAGAGGGCATGGGAGTCCATAGCTGTGGATCACAGAGCTGGCCTTACTAGGAACTAAGCAGAGTGGATGTGGGGAGGGCAAACTTACAGTCTAGCACGAGCTCCCTGTGTGAAAATGCTAGTGGGGCCTGGATTCAGATCCAAATCTACTGCTATTAACTACTAGGCTATATACTGCCTTCTAAAAAGGCATGCGTATTCGCAAGGATGACACGCAAATTCGTGAAGCATTCCATATTTTTTTTTTAAAAAAGGCATGCATATTTATAATTCCAGTACACAGTTACTCCTAAATCCTTGATTTCCCAAAATCTCTTGACATTCTCAAAATCTGCATTTAGCCAGCTGGAGTCCCCTGTTCCTCCTCTCCCCTCGTGGTTCTCTGCACACACTGTGAAATGTCAGCCACCCAGTGCCCCCCTTTCTTCCTGTCCATCACCCTGACTGGGCTGTCCACAGCCCCCCCATCTGGCCTACCTCCCACAGTTAGCTACTTCAACTTTGCACTCACTACCACCCTACAGTCACTCCCTCTTTGTTCTCCTGTCATTCCAACTCCGCAAGTTCTCAACAGGCTTCCCCTTTCCCCTGTTTGCTTTCTTGGCTCTTACTGCTGGTCTGCTGGGCAATCCCAGGGAGGACCGTGAAGCCATGCCATTGAGCTCACGAAGCACGCATGCCCCCGACCTCTGCTGGGCCCTTACAAGTGTTGAGCAATTTCCTACCCTGCTCACAGGGAGTCTCCTTGACATCCCCTACCACAATTGTTTTAAGCCTTTCCCACCCTCTTACCAAGTCCTTGACTTTGTCTTTCACCTGCAGGGAGTAATTTGGCTTCCTATTTGGAATCAGGATGATCTGTCATCTCTATATTTCAACATTATTCAGAATCTACTCTGTCTTCCTTCACTGCTATTACAGAGAAAGTGTTTCTCCTTTCTACAGTTACATCTTCAACTTCTGCTATTGGTCCCACCCCTTTGTGTATCTTGCAGGCCCTAAAATAGTCAATTATATTCCTCCATGGTGATATCACTACTTCTCTCTGAGTTCCTACCTCTAGGCCCCCATACATGTTCTGATCTCTCTTACTTAAACTTGAGAAAATACTAATTCTCATCCTTATCAAGAACCATATTTTCTCTCCCCACTTTTTCTTAAAAAGAGAAATCTAAGATCAACTTCTCCACAACTTACAGGGTCCTGCTCCACAAAGCCACCATTTCTTACCTGTTTGAATACTTTCCAGTGTTCTATAGTTTTAAATTCTATTTAATTATTTTAAGTTACTTATATTTCTTGAAAGGGTTCTCCTTTGCTGCACCACCCGGAGTCATCTGCTAATCTTTTTTACCTACTTTCTCTGAATTGCCTTTCTCCTATGGAATACAGACTTTCTTCAAGGTTCTAAAGCTCTTTCATTCTCTATAAATATTCTCTTGGTGATCTTACTTATTCCCCTGGCATAAATTGTTCCCACAAAGAGTTATTTATGAAATGACTTGAGCCGGAACATGGAGTGACATCTTTTTATTTAAACACTTTATTTTATCTAACCTTGAACAGTGTCTCTTGTATGATGCACCATTTTTTATAGACTCCTCCAAAAATGGCGGCTAATTAAGGCACTATACTTTCTTATCAACTTTTTTAAATTTTCTACTTAGTCAAGGAGATCTTTTAGGTTCAGAGAGTCTTACGTATCACTCTTGTGCATAAAGAAAAAGGGAAATATAAGCAAAACAAATATAAGAATTTTCCTAAATTTTTTTCACGTGTCAGTGTCCAACTCTTCCAAACCTCTTTCCAGCTGACAGTCCTCAGAGTTCTCTGAGGCACCGAGAGCCCCGAGGATGCAGCATCCTCTAAGCATGTTCTACTACTCTCTTGAAAAGTCTCTTTCATGTCGCTGATACCCACGCTGCCAAGTTTCCATGTTGGTGCTTTCATTATTATGCCAGAAGGTACGGTTTTCAGATGACAATTAAAACTCATGTTCTGTTCTGTAAAGATCTTTATGTGGCTTGTTGACTAAAATATTGAGGGATGATAGGTTTTTGCTTGTGTCACTAAGAATAGCAAGCATCTGGTCACCCCTGCTGCCTGGACAGCAAAATTTGTGAGACGCCATTAACTGTAAAACACCCTAATTTCAGAAGTGTTAAATTGGGCCAGGTGAGTGGCTCATGCCTATAATCTTAGCACTCTGGGAGTTTGAGGTGGGCTTGAGATCAGGAGTTTGAGACCAGCCTGAGCAAGAGTGAGACCCTGTCTCTATTTAAAAAACTAGCTGGGTGTTGTGGTGGGTGCCTATAGTCCCAGCTACCTGGGAGGCTGAGGCAAGAGGATTGCTTGGCCCCAAGAGTTTAAGGTTGAGCTATGATGCCACAGCACTGTACCCAGGGAAACAGAGTGAGGCTTTATCTCAAAACAAACAAACAAAAAGATAAATTGTAAAAAGGTACACATCTAATAATCATGAGATATGGTAATTACACATTTATTTTAATAAGTATTTAAAAAAAAAACATATCCACTGCCTCAAATTGAAGACTTCATAGATATTATTGTTCAGAATGGGACTATGCTTTTTTTTTGGAGACAGTCTCACTATGTCAACCTCAGTGGAGTGTCGTGGCATCACAGCTCACAGCAACCTCAAACTCTTGGGCTTCAAGCGATTCTCTTGCCTCAGCCTCTCAAGCAGCTGGGACTACAGGTGCCCACCACAACTCCTGGCTATTTTTTTGTTGCAGTTGTCTTTGTTGTTTGGCAGGCCCGGGCTTGGTTTGAACCTGCCAGCTCTGAGGTGCAGGTGCAGAGCCAAGGGGGCTATGCTTTTAAAAAGTGAGTTAATCTAAAAGAGATTTGAAAATATTAATTAAATTAGATCTAAGTATCCACCAAATATGGCAAAATCTTACAAGTTGCACTCAAGTGGCTAAAGTTTGGAACCGTCAGGTTTCAAGTGTCATCAGTCCAAGGAAGATTTACGCCTGCATATCCAGCTATCACCTCCTTCCTGAACTTCAATCCCAAATTTTCAACTGCCTGCTCAATGGCATTATTCGGCCCTTCACTGACATCTTAATCTCAGTATCTTGCCCCCAAACCCACTCCTCCCTATTGTCCTTTACTTTTTATTCCAACTATATGTACCCTTTACTCACCCCAAATCCCTGGCTCCACCTTCACTTCCCCCATCCCTCCCTCTGCTTCGTATCCCCCACCTTCCTCCATCCTCACACCCAAACTGCCCAGTCTGTTGGTTCTTCTTTTCTTCATTCCTGTTTTCACAACCCTAATTCAAGCCCCGGTTATTTCTTCTGTGACCTGCTGCTATAGTACCCAAAATGCTGACCTCGGGATTCTTTTTTCCCTGAGCTGTCCTACATGCCACTGGCCAGAATCACCTCCTAGAACTTTGCTATCATCAGGTCACATCTTGAGCTCAAAAGGGTTCAAATAAGACAGTAAGAAAGGTACTTCTCACATTTATGATAGTATTTTCAGACATTTTAAAATTTGATTTTCTCAGCAAGTCTATAGGAAGGATAGGCACTATGACCCCCATTTGAAAGAGGAACTAGGAACAGACAATGAGCAAATGATTTGTTGGAAGTCAACAACGGACGTGGTGGCCAGATGGTCTCATCCCTGTACTGTGTCCTCTCAATGCCTGGAAGGCTGCTTGGTTGATCTAATGACATACATATGATTCTAATTTTAAAAACCACAATTTTTAATTAAATTATAATTCAAACCCATCCTTTTTCTAGTTCTTTTTCCAACACTCCTGCCAGATAATGTTCCTTAAGCATAGGTTTCATCGGATCACCCCATTACTCACACACCTTTACTTAGAAGCCATTGGACACAGCTTCCCACTCAGCGTGCATTTGTTTACAATGCTGTCTCCATGGGGGATGGCCTCCTGTATAACCTCTCCCAACCTCAAGGCCCTTCTTAAATCTGAATTTATTTTCCCAAATCCTTCTCCCTTTTACCTGTTTTTTAGAGAGTATTTGATCTAATGTTTGTGATATACCATGCTCTCTTTACTTTAATATCTACACAATTAGGCTGGAGGATCTTGTGAGATCAGGAATTCAGGACCATTCTGAGCACATGGCAAGAACCTATCCCTATAAATAAATAAATAAACAAGCTGGGCATGGTAATGTGTCACCCAGCTAGTTTGGAGGCTGAAGCAGGAGGATTGCTTGACCCCAGGAATCTGAGGCTCTAGTGAGCTATGATGAGATAGATCACTGCACTCCAGCCTGGGTGATAGAGAAAGACCCTGTCTCTAAAATTAAATAAATATACACATAAACAAACAATGATGTATTTAATTATTAAGGAAAACTTTACTGGCATGTTTAATTCATAATTTCACATAGGACAAGGATATATAGTGAAAAATTTCAGTCATTTTGATAGAAAAATATTGTTAAAGACTGAATGTCTGTGTTACCCCAGATTGACACATCGGAGCCTTCACTCCCAAGATGTATCTGGAGATGGGGGCTTCTAGGAGGTAATTAGGTTTAGGTGAGGTCATGAGTGAGGTCCTCACCATAAGATTGGTGTCTTTATAAGAAAAAGAGACACCAGAACTTTCTCTCTTCCCTACCACATGAGGACACAGTGAGAAGGCGGCTGTCTGCAAGCCAAGGAAAAAAGCCCTCATTAGGACCCGAGTCTGCTGGTTCACAGCGCCCAAGCCGTGAGAAATAAATGTTTGTTGTTTAAGCCCACCAGTCTACGGTATTTTGCTATAGTAGCCCTGGCTAAAACTAATATTATATAAATAAAACTATACAGAGATGAGGTGGAAATTGTGACCATGGTTGACAAATGATAGAAATTTGGAAAATATTGGCTTACAGCATTTCCAGCATGTTGTCTCAGTAAAACTCTTTGTCTGCATGTTTCATGTTCTCTATTAGAATCCACAAACTGTGAGTTATAGCTGAATGTTATACATCCCTGACACGGACTGTAGATGGTGACCTTGTACAGGGATTATAAAATCAATTTAGAAATCAAGACTAGCGTTTCCTTTAAAAAAAAAAAACCCACCAAGATTAGAAAATATTAGCGTAAATTACCCATAGTTAGGAAGGGTAAATTTTTTAAGGAATATTCATTTCAGTTGTGTGTGTGTATGTATGCTATGAATTGTGATGTGAAATACTTTACTTACTATATATAGATCATGATAAAAAATTTTGAAAAATCTTGACATGTATAGCCTAGTATCCTGTACATATATTATGCATTCAGATATAGGATGAGAAAATACTTCTAGCTTCCAGAAAACATCTGCTTTTTAAATCTTCTGATTATGAAAGTAATGCATTATTAAAATTTTACCATTACAGATGATGGGAGGGGGTGCCTTATAATTGCCATCCTACCACTGCTTCCTAAGATAGATACTTTTTATAGTTTAATATTTATTCTAAGAAGATATTTTAAATGTTTCAACTTTCACTTTGAATTTTTTTTTTAATTGATTCAAAGTTTGTACGTTGAAAATGGTGTAGTTCTGAGGCTATTAAACCTGGGGGTCACCTGGTACAAGTTAGCACAGTGCCTGGAACCTAGTAGGTACTCAGAAATGACTTGACATTTAAACACTAAAGTATCATATATATGCTGAACACAGGTAGGTTTGGCCTTTTTAGCAGAGGCGGGGTGGCAATGGGCAAAAGATACAGAGAAGGAAGAGAGGAAAATCCACTAGGAAACCTTGAGACGTTTAAATTCTTCAGCACAATGAGTTGGTCATTGTTAAGTATATTATCTTTAAGAAGACATCATCTAAAATAATGACCAGAACAATCCGAATGATAAAAATATGATGCCTAGCAGGCAAGTGATTTATTGGCTCCAAAGCCACTGATATTATAAATATTCCTTCATAAATAACAGCAAGACTAAACGGAGTGCCATCCTTCAAGTTAGATATGAAACATTAATTAATTTTATACAGTAAAAGGTAATTTAGTTCTGTAGTGACTTGATAAACTGCTAACTTAAATGGGGTGGTATGATTCAACAGGACTGGAAACCGGAGCCAGCATATTCCCTATAGGGCTCACAGTGGGGCTAAAGAGGAAGCTCACATTCTTGAAAACACACGATCGAAGCAGAGGCTTCCTGAAGAAAGCAACAAACTGTTGCACCTCTGGCCATTATCAAAATCCACTCTTGCGAAGAGAGGATAAATATGCAGTGATATCTAAATACACACGAAGAAAATCTTGACTTGTACATGTAGGAAAACACTGACAGAGAATGTAACAAAAAGATCCATACATTAGATCTTTATGTAAGTCAGAAACTAAAAATGAGCCGCAGGAACACAACTTAACTTTCATCGGTTTCCAGTGCCAGGGAAAAGACATCGTTAGGTGAGAGAAAGCAGAATGATTTTTAGGCTGTAAAATCTCAAGGGAGAAATCAATCATTCATTCTACAGATATTTATTTAGCGGCTGCTATTAGCGCCAAAGAGAGATACAATAGTGAGAAAACCATTCAAGGTCCCCGGTCACAGAAATCGCATGTTAGTGAAACAAATACAACAGTGATCTGGAATCTCGATCTTCCTTCCCTCCTAACTAAACACGGGCAACTTACTTACTTAACGTAGCAGGGTCTCAATTATTTTATCTGCTAAAATGAAACGGCTGCGCTAAATTACTGCCAAGGAGAAAATGCAAAAATCAGGGTTTAATATTAGGATCAGTATTCAAAAGACTGCATTCAAACAATTCAGCGGTGGAGTCTGGAAACAGTCAAGTCGAATTCATCTAGCATTTCCTTCGAACATCTGGAAATCACATAATTAGACGGGGACATGGATGCTTTCTGTGACCCAATGCATCTCACACGGTACTCACTGGTTTAGCTCTGTCTTACCCATTAGATGTTATGTTCTAGGCCCTAATACAGTACTTGTCACTTGATAGCTTCTATCACACAGTATGGGGTAGAAGCTGAGTTTAAACAATAACCATCTCTTTAGCTCAACACTATGCTCATATAACCAATGTTATAAGCATCTTGTTGCGCTAATATTATAGATGAAAGAAAAGAAGCTTAGAAAGGTTAACTAACTAGCCCCAAAGTATATAGCCTGTGGCAAAGAAAGCTGAGATTTAAACCCAGATCTGTTTGATTCCCAAACCCAGCCTCAGCCGGCTATTTAACAAATGAGGAATGAATGAATGGGGCTGCTCTGGCTCCCGAGCTATGGTCTGCAGACTGTTGCTGGTTCGAAAGTTGAAAAGTAGCAACAGAATAGGTTTTTCCTAAGACTAAGACAATTGTTTATTCTGAGGTAAAAATGCCCAATTTGTGGTATTAAAACATTTCCCCCTTTTCTTTATAAAATGACAGAATTGTTGTCAGCTCTCTCTGCCCCCTTTATCTGTTTACTTGGGTTAATAAACAGCTAACAAGCATGCACCGCTCCTTGAATTTATTTGATTTGATTCTTTAAACTTTGTTTTTCAAATTTAAGTATCTAAGAGCCAATGATTTAGAGTATATAGTGAGTATTCTCATTTAAATAGTCCAAGAAAAAATGGAATTAAAACTATAGTTTTCACTAGGAACCTGTAGAGGTCTGTGAGAATGAGCAGTAACACTCAAAAAAAGAATTTAATATTTTAACAATTTACATCATTGTATTCCAAAGATCCTATGGAACCCTGTAAAAGTAAGGAACGGTCCTCATAGAAGCCAGTGATATTAAAATAGTATTAGTCTATTTATTTATTTGTAGGTTTTTTTTATTTCTCGCCAGGGCCGGGCTTGAACCTGCCACCTCAGGTATATGGGGCCAGGGCTCTACTCCTTGAGCCACAGGCACCACCGAAGTCTATTTTATTTTAAATGACAGAAACCCAACTGGAATTAGCTTATGCAAAAAAGGGGGAGAGTTTATCAGAATAACAATTATTGACTAACTTCAGGCAGTAGGACAGAAGGCTCTGAAGGGCCTTTCACAACTAGATCTTGGCTCTACTTCAACTAACATGCATTTTTAAGGCATTACTGAGCTTGGTAGAAGATCTGGAGATCTCCAGAAACATCAGGAGGAAGTGAAGGACAAATAATATTCTGAAAGCTACGTAGACGGTGAATGGTGAAGCTGTAAATAAAATTTGATCTCTCTGATTCCATGTTCTTTTCACTCTATTACGCTGCCTCCCAGCGTACAAACACAAAAATAGAGTGTTTGAAGAGCATGTACAGAGGTAGTGAGCGTTCGGGACTATCAATGCGGTTCATCTGGGAGCCAGGAAGCTTGGGGCTGAGCACGGGCTCCAACCACGCATGTTCGGCTGGCACAGTTTTATTAAGCACCAAATGTTTTTGGGTGAGGATGTGCGCCTTCAAGTTCAGCAACAATCCTCACAACTTGCTATGGTACTTGTCCAGACCTCATAGCATGTGGGTCTGTCACCTAAAGCATCAGAGGGACTGGGTAACAACTGGTTTATCCAGTTATCCAGCACTGTGGTGAAAGGGGGTGTTTCAGGAAAGAGAACTTTCCAAGTAATTGAAGCTAATTTAATTTGAAGCAGCAATCATTTATTTGATTAATTAATGAGAATCTTCTAAAATACACCATTAAAATATATTTCATCGTCTCAAAGGATAGAGACTGTTTCAACTTCTTTTATTGACTTGAGGTTATTATTACCAACAACCGTTACTTATTTATTTATTTTTTTCTTGAGATGGAGTCTCATTATGCCACCCTCGATAAGAGTGCCATAGCATCACAGCTCACAGCAACCTCAAACTCTTGGGCTTAAGCAATTCTCTTGCCTCAGCCTCCCAAGTAGCTGGGACCACAGGCGCTCACAATGCCCAGCTATTTTTTGTTGTAGTTGTCATTGTTTAGCTGGACCAGGCCAGGTTCGAACTCACTACCCTCAGTGTATGTGGCTGGCGCCATAACCACTATGTTATGGGCGCTGAGACAGTGACTGCTTATCTTTGACCACCCACCTCAGTTCCAGTCCTCTTTCCAGTCCTTGGGCTTCAGGCAACACAGCAGCTAATGAGACATGGGCCCTACAGAAACCCTCAACCCAACCCGAGCCTCCCTGTTCCTTGCCCCTCTGGCGAGCACCTGACTCACATCTGCCACAACTGGACATCCTTGCAGCTTCGGGCCTTCCTCACAGACACACTACTTGATCAGCTGCCCAACCTGGCAGACTTACAGGGTTTCCTGACCCACTTGGCCCTCGCTGAAACCCAGCCCCCTAAGAAGGATCTGGTGTTAGAACAGGTAGGCATTGGAAGGTTAGTTGCTCAGGACCATTGTCCTCTTTGCCAGCTCCTTCCTGCTACATTGCACCTCTCTCCCTTAGATCCCAGAAATCCGTGAGAGGCTGGAGCAAGAGAACAGAGGCAGGTGGCAGGCTATTGCTAAGCATCAGCTTCGGCATGTATTCAGCCCATCGGAGCAGGACCTCCGGCTGCAGGCACGAAGGTAAGGCCTGATGAACTGACAGAGGGGTGGATGGGATGCAGGAGGCACGGAAGTGGGCAGGGTGCCCCACCTGCCAGGTTCAGTCAGGCCATCCTGACCCTCCTCTAGGTGGGCTGAGACCTACAGGCTGGATGTGCTAGAGGCAGTGGCTCCGGAGCGGCCCCGCTGTGCTTACTGTAGTGCAGAGGCCTCTAAGCGCTGCTCTCAATGCCAGAATGAGTGGTACTGCTGCAGGTGAGCACACCCTAGGACCTGGGACCCTAAACTCCACTCCAGATCCCCTAAACCCCAATCCAGATCCTCTAAACCCCAGATCTCCCACATGCACTGCTATTCTCACCAAGCCACCTGCCTGCAGACAGTGCCAAGTCAAGCACTGGGAAAAGCATGGAAAGGCTTGTGTCCTGGCAGCCCAGGGTGACAGAGCCAAATGAGAGCTGGACTTGCTGAGGGCCAACCACCCACGCCAAAGGAACCCACTCAGAATGCACCCCTGAACCTCAGGATCTCAGTCCGGCCTCTGCCAGTGTCTCAATCTCCCTGGTGGTGAGCAGAGCTACGGGTAGAAACTGTTGGCCCATCCCCCCACACCTCCCCAAGCGAAGGTTCTTGACTTCCTGTCCGCTGGGTAGAAACTGACTCAGAAAACTGGGGCAAGATGGCCCGGGCCGGATGCGGGGACCCTCTTCCTCTAGCACAGTAAACAGCTGGCCTTCAGAAACACCCATGTCTCCGTGTGGCGCCTTGCGGTCACCGTCGCCGCCATAGTCGGCGGGTGGGGAGAGGATAAAAGAGGGAGGGAAAAGCAGGGAAGGGGCTCTGGGAGAGCGCCGCTATACCCAGCCCGGTTCTGCCTTCGGGCCCTCACGGTCCACGTACCCAGGTTTCCATTGCGCGGCTCTGCTCATCTCTTTCCCGCCGCCCAGACGAGATCCAGGGGGCGGCGCTGAAGTCAGGCCCGCCCTGCGGCGCCGCCTGCCTCCCGCTAGTTCTTGCTCTCAAAACCAGCCAAAGCCCCAGCCCAATCGGGCCATGTCGACGGAACCTGAGTTCATTGAGCTGCGGGAACTGGCACCTGCCGGTCGCGCCGCCCTGAGCCGCACCCGGCTGGAGCGTGCCAATGCGCTGCGAATTGCACCGGGCACCGCGCGCAACTCCGCACAGCAGCTGGTCCCCGGCCGTGGCCACCGCTTCCAGCCCGCCGGGCCTGCCACGCACACGTGGTGTGACCTCTGCGGCGACTTCATCTGGGGCGTCGTGCGCAAGGGCCTGCAGTGCGCGCGTGAGTAGCAGCCGCGCGCGCTGGCGAGAGTGGATCGGGCTGCCAAGGGGCAGTGCTGCCTCTGCGGGTCAAGCCGTGGTAGAGGGGGTTGACTGGTCTCTGAGAATCAGGTCCGTTACCTTTGCCAGAGTGCAGGAAAAGTGGTTTATCATTTGTGTACTATCATCCGCAGATGGGACACAGTTGGGCAGAGGTGGTTGCCAATGTTACTACATATAACAAGGTGATGATTCCAAGTTTCTTATCTTTAAAGTGCCTTACCCCTTCTTAGGTTTTGTGCCTACTGTCTGTCCTCTGTGCCCTTATTCTCAAGCCAGCTTCTTCCCAATGATTCACTGTATCCCCCTCCAGAATTACTAGGGTGAAGGGAAGTTACCCACCTATGGCAGGGGGCCTCAGAAAAGTTAGAACCTTCGGGTGGGTTCCCTTCAAGTAGGAATTTTGTTGAGTCTTTAACATCTATTTCGGGTCCAGTAAACCTACAGCCACACCTTCTGCCCTTCTGGGAATCACCAACAAGCAGAGGTTGCTCTCTCACTGGCTATACATCAGCTAGAATCACCTGGGGCACTTCTACAGCCCTCCAAACCCCATTCCTGGATCCCCAGTTGAATCAATTACTGGGAGTGGTACCAGTAGGTACCAATAATTTTTTTTTTTTTTTTTGCAGTTTTTGGCTGGGGCTGGGTTTGAACCCGCCACCCCCGGCATATGGGGCCAGCACCCTACTCCTTTGAGCCACAGCACCGCTCGGCACCAATAATTTTTTTTTTAATTCTCCAAATTATTCTCTGAACAGTCTGGGTTGAGACAGGCCCTTTAGGAACTTAGAGAAGGTATTCCAGGCTTCTGTGTGAATGGAGATCTCATCCAGGATAAAAGTTAAGTCATGAATTCAGGTAAGGAAAAGCACAGAAGTTGTGACAATAAAAAGAATGAACAAAGGCTAGGACATTGCAGTGTTATCAAAGAGAAAGTAGTCATAGAAATGAGAAACAGGACAATCTGGGTGTTCATCAGAGGTAGAGAGATTAAGAATCAAGGATAAGTTTTGGTTTTCATCTCAAACACCTGAGGGGACAATGGAATTTTTGCAGTGATGAGGCACTCTGGCAAGCGTAGGGGTAAGGTAGAAGAAAAGTGAATTAAGTTTTTGGCCATGTTCACTTAAAACGTCTTAGACATCCATGCTGGGTGCAGTGGCTCACACCTATAATACTAGTACTATAGTATTGGGAGGCCAAGCCATAAGGATTGCCTGAGCTCAGGAGTTAGAGACCAGCCTGAGCAAGAGTCAGACCCCTGTCTGTAAAAATTGCTGGGCATTAGGGTGGGCAGCTACTCTGGAAGTTGACACAAGAGAATGATGACTTGAGCCCAAGAGTTTGAGGTTACTGTGAGCTAGGACACCATTGTTCTTTAACCCAAGGCAACAAAGTGAAACTCTGTCTCAAAAAAAAAAAGAATGTCTTAGGCATCCAAGTGATGTTACTGGCACATAGGATTTAATCTGAAGAGGGAAATCTGCTTGAGCTGAGCCATGGATCTGAAGCAGGTGGGTGTGAACAAAGCAGGCCAGTGATCAGGACTGAGCTCCAGATATCACTAATAGATCTGGAAGTTGAGACAGAACCAGCAAAGGAGCTGACCAAGAGTGGGAAGAAAAAGAGAGTGCGGCCCCTGAGAGTCAAGGGAAGCAAGTATCAAACCATGCTGAGGTGAGAATAGAAAATGGAACACTGGATTCCATTCAGCAGTACACAGATCCCTGAAGACCCAACCAGGGAAGTTTCCTGGAGGGAGAGACAAACCTGTCTGCAGTGGGTAGAAGAAAGGGTGAAGGCAAAAATAGTTGAAGTAGGTGGGCAGGGTGGCTCACATCTGTAATCCCAGCACTCTGGGAGGCCAAAATGGGCAGATTGCTTGAGCTCAGGAGTTCAAGACCAGCCTGAGCAAAAGCAAGATCCTGTCTCTAAAAATTAGCTAACCAGGGCGGGTTAGCTGTGGCGGGTACCTGTAGTCCCAACTACTTGGGAGGCTGAGGGAAGAGAATCACTTGAGCATAAGAGTTTGAGGTTGCTGTGAGCTATGACGCCATGGCATTCAATCCCAGGGCAACTAAGTGAGACTCTTGTCTCCAAAACAAAATAGAGTGTATGTAGACTAGTGTTTTTTTCTAGGGAAGTAGAAGACGTAACAGTGGGGGCCCAGGCACAGTGGCTCATGCCTATAATCCTAGCACTCTGGGAGGCCAAGGTGGGTGGATTGCCTGAGCTCACAGGTTTGAGACCAGGCTGAGGAAGAGCCAGACCCCATCTCCAAAAATAGCTGGGCATTGTGGTAGGTGCCTGTAGTCCCAGCTACTTGGGAGGCTGAGGCAAGAGAATCGCTTGAGCCCAAGAGTTTGAGGTTGCTGTGAGCTATAACACTAGGGCACTCTACCAAGGGTGACAAAGTGAGACTCTGTCTCAATTTAAAAAAAAAAATTAGTGGGGGGACATGGATTAAAGTGTTTGGTTTTTCCTTCAAGTAAATGAGTTGAGGGAGAAACTGATAATAGGAAAAAGAAAGATCTGCAGTAGGCGCTAAAGATCCAACCTGTTGGCCAGCACCAATAGCTCACATTTGTTATCCTAGCACTTTGTGAGGCCGAGGTGAGATGACTGCTTGAGGCCATGAGTTTGAGACCCTTCCCCTACTAAAAATATATAAAATTAGCTGGGCATGGTAGCACGAGGCTGTAATTCCAGCTACTTGTTAGGCTGAGGAAGGAAGATCGCTTGAGCATAGCCCTTTGATGTTGCTGTGAGCTATGATGAGGCCACTGCACTCTACTCCCAGCAACAGACACCCCGTCTCAAAAAAAAAAAAAAACCCAAAACAAAAGTGCTGAGCAGGCTTGGATTCCTGTCTGAGGCCTTCTGACCGGTTTACAGACTCATGGGCCATAAATGCCCGAGATGTCATGCAGAGCCTGGTGGGCAATGACCATCAACCCCAGGCCTCCCTTCAGTCCTTGGGACGGTTCCCCGAGGTGGGGCTCTTCCACCTCACGACCTGGCCTCTCTGCAGACTGCAAGTTCACCTGCCACTACCGTTGCCGCGCGCTCGTCTGCCTGGACTGCTGCGGGCCCCGGGACCTGGGCTGGGAACCCGCACTGGAGCGGGACACGAACGTGGTGAGCCAGGAGCCGGGGGTTTATGGGCGGGGCGAGGGCGGGCGGGCGCCGTACACGAGGGTTCTAGGAGCCGATTTCCTGGCAAGAGAGAGTAGTTAATTCCGCGCGCGAGCTCGGGCCCAGGAAGTTGGAACTGGGTGGACCCTGTAGGCCCCCAAGTCAAATTCTTGAGGGGGCTGGCCCAGACTCTGCGCACGCGCATTTCCCAGACCTTCCCGCCCCTGCTTCCGTTCCTGTGGCGACATTGGATCCCTTGCGCGAGCACTCTGACAAGTTCCCTATGGGAAGTAGGGCCTGGCGGTTGAGCTGCCTGGGCGATGAGGTCATTTCTGGAGGTGAAGCTGTGCGGCCCCGCCTCTCGAAGTTCCTTCGCCAATGAGACGAGAGCTAGAACCGGACTGTCTACGTTTCAGTCTTAACGGTTGTGCTGCGGCCCTTAGCCGCAGCGCACGCGTACACTGATACGCGCGTACTCACGCGAGCCCAGGGCGGTGGTTGGAGACTGCATACGCACGGGACAGGGGCACCGGGCGGGCGCTGCTATGGGCGAGGCGGAGACACCTTCTTTCGAGATGACCTGGAGCAGCACAACAAGCAGTGGCTACTGTAGCCAAGAGGACTCGGACTCTGAACTCGAGCAGTACTTCACCGCGCGTACCTCGCTGGCGCGCAGGCCGCGCCGGGACCAGGTGGGAACCCCAGTTGCTGGAGGTGGGCGGGGGGCGATCACTGGAACCCCGACCTTCCCCGGTAAGTTGCCATTTCGAAAATTTGTGAACAGCCCCACCCTCCCCAGTCGACGTGGCTCCCTGATGGTCCCTGCGGGGGCGCTGGACGGCCGGAACAGTGTTTAAAACCCTGATTCCAATGCCTCGGTACTGGGTGTCGCGACTTCTTGCGCTCCCTGGTACGGACCGGTTGAACCCGAGGAAGCAGCTTTGTACCTTGTGGTAGACCGGAGACAGGCATTATCCTCCTATGACCAAACCGACTTACCAATCTGGGGTAGCATCTTAATTTCCGCGTTGAGACGTTCCCACTCCCTCTCTGGGGAAACTAAAGGAGGAAGTGGAGAGGGAGTAGTCATTGCTAGTAATGAGAAGAATGTTTAAGGACAGAGAGGCTAAGAAGATCCTGCCCCTGCAATATGCAGTCTTGGATGGACCCAGTTGAGTCTCCACCTCTAGCCAGTCGTGGCCTGTTGCCCGCTGCTAAAATTCGGAAGATTCTGATCTTCCCTTTAGGATCCACCTGGAGAAAGGGGATTTGGGAATGGATAGGAAGGAAGCTTTGTTTGGGGTTGTAAGTATTCAGGAGCACTTTACCGACAAGAGGGAAGGGGATGACGAGATTGTAAAATGCCATGAGAAGGGTGGAAAGGGATGGGGGTTACCAGTTCAGTACTATAAGGTGTGCTAGGACAACTGAACCTCAGAGTCTCTTAAGTGTCCACATTACTAGAGAACTCTGTGGTAGGTGCCACAGGTGACCACTGGACTCAGATAACTGTTCCCAGGTCAGTATACCCTGAGGAGTACCTAAACTAGCGTATCCAGGATGAGAGACAGGAATTGTGAAGCTCAGAATACCTGGCGGCATTGAGGCAGAGTGACTTATTTGAACCAAGAAAATGGAGTTGTGGAAGATGCTTTAGATGAAATTTTACCAAAAAAAAATTTTTTTTTGCAAAAGGAGTGGCCTTAGTACCCCATAATCTCAGCCTAGAGCTTGGGTGCAAGGTTAGAGTGTGGACCCCTGGAATTGTCTCCCTGTGACTCAGGCCTGAGCTGTTTTTCCATTTTGGAAAGGTGGGAAAACCACAAGATACTAACCAATTGAAAAGGAGGCTGAGAAATCCCAAGTCGTATGTAAAATAAAACCAATGGCAGTGATAAGAGTAGAGGGTGAGTCCCTGTGATGCAGGAAAAGGGAAAAACTCATTCCTCCTCTAGAATTTAGGCTGTCTAATGCAAGTCCCCTTCTTTTACGAATGGAGATACTGAAGGAGATTCACCTAGAGAAAGGAAAGGGCTGGAACTAAGCTTACTCAACTGTATGAGTCCAGGGCTCCTGGATAATCCAAGAAGAGAAGAGGAAGGGGCAAGTTTTCTCATTCACAGGTGGGCAATCAGTAACCACATCATGAGGAATAAGTTAGAACCATTCATATGCCCTCCTGTAAAGAAAATGCTCTTCCTGCTTGCTCTGGCACTAGCATCTGTCCAGCATTCCTCCTGCCCCTAACACTCCTCCTAACCGGATACTCCTTCCCACTGGGACACTCCTTCCTGTCCCAAGGCCTTTTCTTGGGCCTGAACAAACATCTACCCTTTATTCCCAGCCTCTAGCCCTCATTTTGACCCCAGATCCCTCATTTTCTACGGCCCTCACAGTTTGTTCTTATTATCCTAACAGGGTTGTCTGCTGACCCCAACAGGGTTTCACTCCTCAGTGCTCTCTTCTATCCAGGAAACCTTTGGAAAGTTGGAAAAGCAAATGAACTTCAGTTCCCACCCTTCCCCCAATACCTTTTTCATGTAAGGTTCTGGCCTTAGTTCTCAATCCATATATAATATTTGCTGGCCATTAAACAACAGCTTTCTGGGTAAGGAGCCTAATGCTGAAAGGCTCCACTCTGTTCTCTTATCTGTTTTCCCCATTCATCCCCACAAATGGTTTAAGCAGCCTAGAGGGCTCCAAAGTAGCAGTGAAGGAGAACCCTGGCTGTCCTGGACTCAGAGCTGGGCACAAGATAATTCTACTGGAAACTTTGTGGGAATTCCCCTAGGACAAGGCATTGGTTGGCGGTGATCCCAGCTGTGTCTGTGACACTCCCATTCCAACTGGGCATATCTTACATCAATGGAAGTAAGGTTGATACAGGGGAACCAAGAGAGTTTGGTAGAAGAAAAGTTGAAGAGAGCTGGATTGGGTGGCACAAGCCTGTAATCCTAGCACTCTGGGTGACCAAGGTGGGTGGATTGCCTGAACTCACAGGTTCCAGACCAGCCTGAGCCAGAGTGAGACCTTGTCTCTAAAAATAGCCAGGCTCTGTAGCCTGTGCTTATAGTCCCACCTACTCAAGAGGCTGAGGCAAGAGAATCACTTAAGCCCAAGAGTTTGAGATTGCTGTGAGCTATGACGTCATGACACTCTACCAAGGGTGACAAAGTGAAACTCTGTCTCCAAAAAACAAAAAAGATAAAGTTCTGTCTGGCTCAAACTCCAACCATCTGGCAGGAATCCAGTCCCTGAAAAGGGATGGGGGGCTGAGTGATAGAGGTAAAAGTATTTGAGTTTACTCTCCAGGCAGCAGGGGGAGGTGCAGAAGCTGACCAGCCTGGCACTTGTGAGGCAAGCTCTATCAGAAAACTGTCTGTGAGGCTTGGCGCCTGTGGCTCAAGTGGCTAAGGCGCCAGCCACATACACCTAAGGTGGCGGTTCGAATCCAGCCTGGGACCACCAAACAACAATGACAGCTACAACCAAAAAATAGCCAGGTGCTGTGGTGGGCGCCTGTGGTCCCAGCTGCTTGGGAGGCCGAGGCAGGAGACTCGCTTGAGCCCTGGAGTTGGAGGTTGCTGTGAGCTCTGATGCCACAGCACTCTACCCAGGGGAATAGCTTGAGGCTCTGTCTCAAAAAAAAAAAAAAAAAAGAAAAGAAAACT
Organism: Galagoides demidoff; assembly: GCA_963574575.1. Classification (NCBI taxonomy): domain Eukaryota; kingdom Metazoa; phylum Chordata; class Mammalia; order Primates; family Galagidae; genus Galagoides; species Galagoides demidoff. The sequence continues at coordinate 26,034 of CAUYQV010003540.1, forward strand.
GTCTGTGAACCCTTGGCAGATTGGAGGAGCCTGGCCTCAATCTGTGAATCTTAGATAAAGATTTTTTTTTTTTTTAATTGAGACAGAGCCCAAGAATTTGAGGCTACGTGAGCTGTGATGCTACAGCAATCTACCGAGGGTGACATAGTGAGACTCTGTCTCCAAAAAAAAAAAATTAAATTATTTTTGGAGGAAGTTCAAAACACAGTTAAGTATATTCTTGCTTTTATTCTTTTTTGGAGACAGAGTCTCACTATGTCAACCTCAGTAGAGTACCATGGTGTCACAGCAACCTCCAACTCTGAGGCTTAAGCAATTCTCTTTCCTCAGCCTCCCAAGTAGCTGGGACTACAGGCACCTGCCACAACGCCCAGCTATTTTTTGGTTGTAGTTGGCCTGGGCTGGATTCAAACCCACCAACTCTGGTGTATGTGGCTGGCACCCTAGCCACTGAGCTATAGATACCAAGCCTCTTTTTTTTTTTTTTTTTTGAGACGGAGCCTCAAGCTATCCCCCTGGGCAGAGTGCCATGGCATCACAGCTCATAGCAACCTCCAACTCCTGGGCTCAAGCGAGTCTCCTGCCTCTGCCTCCCAAGTAGCTGGGACCATAGGCGCCCGCCACAACGCCCG
>CAUYQV010003543.1:0-19806 GCA_963574575.1 Galagoides demidoff
ATTTTTGCCTTGATAACCCCCGGCCTAAATCTGGCACACGCCGGGGTGCCCACCCCCCGTTTTTGGGGGGGCCCGGGGCGGGGGCCCGGCCCCCCCCCCCCCCCCCCCGCTCCGGAGTTCTGGGACCAGACCCAGCTTCAATGCCAGGCACTGCGCTCACAGGCAAACTCTCCGAGACCAAGTTCAAATGCCCGTCTGGCCGCTGTAAAGTGTGATTCCGGCAATACCGGAATCTGGCGCCTCAGTTTCTTCTACCAGTATTAATGGCTTCTTTGTACGGTCACTGTGAGAAACGGACACCAGGAGCGCAAAGTGCCTGTCGCATAGTACGTGTTCAAGAAACGCCAGTCTGGGGACGAAGAAGTCACCATCAAGCCGCGTCTCTATGGCCCACGGCAAGTTACTGGACTAATTCTGCCAACAACGAGTTTTGGGGCGGAGGAGGGCAGCTGGCTGGGCAAACCGACGGGGCCCTTGGGAAGGCCCTGGACAAAGGGAAGGCAGGGCGGGCTGGTCCTCAGCGTCTGCTCCACTGCTGCTCCGACCTTCCTGTCGGATAAGACTGGTCACTCTGAGACCTCAAGCCGCTCAAGTCCGACTCCTGGCCGGGGCGGCGAGGCAGCACTCGCCTGCGGGACTTCAGAATCCCAGGCGTGGGCTAGTCTGGTCTGGAACCTCAGAGGTGGAGTCCTTGCATCAGGACGACTACCATAGATGACAGATTGCCGGGCGTCCCAAGCGTCCTGGCTCCCAGGCTTCTATCCTACGCCAGGTCACAGGCTCAAAGGGCGAGAGGGAATAAGACTACCCGCCCGGCGGTCCCTAGCTCCCTGCCCTCAGGCCCCAGAGCTTCGAGTTACCCATGCAGTGTGCGGGCTACTCGACTCCAGAAAGCCAACCGAGGGGACAGGAGGGGTTACCGCTTGGTGCCTAGCGCAAGAGGGACTTGTGACTCCTGGTTCGCAGAAGCCAGGGTCGGGTACATGACACTAGTGGGAGACGAACCCGCGCTTCACGCTCTAGGCAGACCCAGCTGCTGGTAGTTCTCAATTTAGCCCTGGCAGTGGCAAGGGTTGCAAGCGACCTAAAGAAGGTCGCCCTGCCCTGCCTCTTCACTCTTACGCTGGTCTCTCAGGTTTCTGGGTCCTTTCGGGAAAGGGGGCCTTTGGGAAAACTAGGGGAGTGGGTGGTCTTTCCGGCTTGGAGAGGATAGCCTTCTTCCTACACGTCCCTTAGGTGTTACTGAGACTCCGCTGCAGGGTTCCCGACGCGGGCATTTTACCTAGGGAGGGAGCAGCCTGCCTCTGAGATTGCGCAGAAACAGTGGAAAACTCACCCCATTGAAAGGACTCCATCTGCCTCTACATTCCGATCCTTCTGTGCGACCCAGAATAAACCATTTCCGAGTTCCAACCACACAGGCACCGCGGAGTTTTGAGAGCAGACTCAGACTTTGACCCTGACACCTAGACCGGAGGTCTTCCTGGACCAGGGTGGGCTCCATCGCCCTGCCACAGACAGTGGGACCGGCAGTTCCTCGGTTTCTCCCTGCTTGTCAGGCCAGCAGCGGCTGCGGGAGTGAGGACCAACCGGAGCCGCGCTGGGTTCAGGCGGCCCGAGAGGAGAGGCTGGTACTTCTCCAGTCCAGGCGCATCTGCTTATGAGCTGGAGCCCCAGACTCCGCAACTCCCCGAGGTGCCCAGGGCTCTCATGGGCTCACCCTCACACCCCTGCTCTCAAAAACTGCCATCCTCCCAAGGTGCGCATCTGCCCATCTCCATACAGTGGAGTGTTTTTACACCTTCTCTGGTGCTCACGCAAGTGCCCTTTCCTGCCTTCTCACATCTCCCAGAGTACAGCTATAAGCACTGGGTCCCCTCCACCTATAGCATGCCCTAGGCAGCTTTGAGTGCACAGAGGACTGAAGCATAGCACTGGCTGGAAACAGGAAGATAGGAAGGGGTAAAGTCCCAAGTTCAACCCCTTCTTACCTGTCCCTCAACACAAAACCATTCACTGGTGAAGGATGAATTCCTGTGTCTTCACTGCCACACCCCCACTTGGCTGGTCCTTGCCTTTTTCATTGGCTCAAATTGTATTTCCTACAAGGACTAGAGATAACCCAGGACTGTATAGCTCCTTGTTCTCTCCCCAGATGTCACTGGCTCTATTTAACCTTTCGTGGAGCAACAGGACAACACCACGGGCTGCCTAACAGGCCTGCCACTCCCTTGAGTTGCCTGCGATTAGGGACTAGAGGATCTTGACCCAAGTCTTGGCCGGGGCTATATGCCACCGAGAGGAGACAAAGGGGAATGAACTGTGAGCCCCATCTGCTCCCCACTGCCCTCTGCCTTTTTTACAATGTCCCCAAGCGATTTTCTTTCTTGGGTCCAGCCAGCTGCCTCCAGGTGCTGGATTCTACCTTCTTCATAGAGTTTCTGCTCTAAACGGCTGCATGGACAGGGGACGTGGTTGGGAACAAATGAAGGGCATCTGGTAGTGAATGTGGTTTGGGAAACCAAAGGGTGCTTCCAGGTCCCTTTGGTTGGCTAAAACAAAATCGTAGCTTCCATGGCAGCTGAGGGCGGAGATGGGTGGTTGTGGAGGGGTGACAGGCCACTGGGAATCCTATTCAGTGGATGCCTATGAGGAGTGACTGTATTTAGTCAGCAAGCTCTGTGGGAAAGTTAGGTGCAGGTGGCTTGCAATGGTCGAGACAGCAGCTCAGTCTTGCTGGATGTGGGATGGAGGGAGGGACTGGCTTGTATAGATTTGTGCAGTGGGCCAGTGAGTAGCTGCTCAGATTTATTTCCAGACCTTCTGCCTAGAGCCCACCTCCCAGCTTAAATATTTTTCAGCGTTAGCTTTCCAAGGGAGAGGGAGAAAAGAGGGAAGCTGAAACAAGTATGGCTGCTCTGCCAGGATTCATTTTACTAAATAAAGCCTGGGGACTGGCATCTGCCCCCTACTGGTGGGTGAGAACTCCAGGCAAATTCCAGCAATTCCACCAGGCCAGACCCAGGGGTTACCTGCAGTGAGATCTCTGACCAGCTGCTGTCCCAGGGTGAGACCGTCTCTTTCTCTGCAAACAAGCAGCTAGGTGCCAAGGCCTTCCCATCAGGCAATGCTGCAGGCAGAGTCTTGCCCCAGCAGGCTGATGGGCAGGGATTGGCTGCTAGCAAGGGCACCAGTGTGTGGTTGCAGATCTGTGTGCTTCTCGGGAGAGCATGATTTTTTTTGTATGTCTAAACACACACATGTGAGGTGATTCATTTGTGAATATGTCTCACAGGTATATCAGTGAGGGAATCCCTGTGTGCTTGCTTCTGTGTGTCTGTGTGCATGCTGGTATGAACATGTCTGTGATGGAGTCTATGTGTTTCCCCTGGGTAGCTGCTATGTGGGAGAGGGTGAGGGGTTTTGGTGCCATCCACCATGCCTGGCACACAGCAGGCTTCCAATAATGGTGAATGGAATTTGTGTTAAATGCATCTGTATGTGTCCTTGTGAAAGTTGGTATGGAGCCTGTTTTCCTGTGAGTGTGAGAGTCAAGAATGGGGGCTGGGTAGGGGTGACCCAGGATAAAGGAGCTACTGTGTTTGCCTCCTCCCCAAAGGAAGCATGGGCAAAGAGTGGGTTCTGGTGTGGGGAAAGGGGCATCTCCAAGTCCTGTCTGGACAGCTTGGGCTGTTGCAAGGCACTTCATAAGTCCCTTTGGACTCCTGGGCAGTAGCCAGCTGTTGATCTTGCCAGTCAGTAGAAGTTGGGGTGCTAAGGCCTTTTACAAGCACAAACCTGAATTGTGCTCTGAGAGCTGAGTTGCCAGGGCTGTAATTCCTCTTGGGGCAAGGGGAGCAAAGTATAGTCTCAGACAGGAGGACTCCAGCTACACCCAGTCTGAGTCTCCTGGGCACCCCGTAGACCTCAGGCCTGCACTGAGCCAACACTGAGGTGTGGCCTCCTGTGCCTTCAGCCTGCCCAGCTGCCTGAGTCCAGCAAGTGTTAAATGGGAAGGAAGGAATCTTTGATACTTAAAAAGTCCCAGTGAAAAAGTATTGTGATTTTATTCTGATTTTACTAGAAAAGTCCAAAGATGTCTCAGCCCTCTAGGTTCTTACCAAGGCCATTCGAAGTCCTGGCCGCCCAGAAGGGTCAAATTTAGAACCCACAGTTACCGCAGTCTGAGACAGAAAATCCTCAACTTCTTCCTTGAGGAGTCCTACACACTTGGGGTCTGCCCAGACGGGCTTAGAAGTGCCCCTTAATGAGGGGGCTAGGACTCCTAGGGGAGGGGGCGCTGCAGGTTAACTTACAGCGGAGGAAGCACTTCATTACGCCGCAGTCTGCGCGGAGGAGCCGGCTCGGCCTGACGCTCCCAGCCCAGGCTTCTGCCTGCTCCCCTCTAGAACACGCGTCTACCACCCGCCACCGGAGTCTGACTTCCCTCAGCCTGTACCCCTTACCGTCCACTGCAAACTGACAGAAGTAGGAGTGCGAACGCGAAGACCTTTTCTCCAAAGCCACGCGCACCACCGAACTGCCTGCGCGCCTTGAGCTTAGGTCTCAGCGGCTGTCCCCCTCGGCCCACAAATCTACCCAATGCATGGCTCCGGGTTTCAGGGGCTGAGACCGCTGCCAAAGGTCTGCGCGACAGGGAGCCTCTGGTGCCCTATTTGTTCCCCAGCCCTGGCATCTTGCAATACATGCACACCCGTTTCCCACTCCCCCCACACCACTTTTCATCTTGCACCCCGACCCTGAGGTGAAGAAGGATTTGGCCATGCAGTGCCCGCGTGGGGAGAGAAGCAGGTTGCCTCCTCCCCACTTCTGCAGGGAGCCTTCCCAGACAAGAAAAGAATAGCGGGCTCTGGGGGAGGAGGTTGCAGAATTTTGGTCCCTTCACCTTACCACTGACACATGTCACATGAGTATGAAAGCCTCTCCCCGGGTTTAGGAGACTCACCAGAGCATGCTCCCCAGAACGGCCCACCAGGGGTTTCCAGTCCTAGCAAGGAAATTAGACACTGCTGCACTCCTGGCCATTGGGTCTCATGGTATATAACCATATATATATATTTATGATTTCTAATTTTATTATAAAATAAAAGCAGAAATATTTCCCGAAGAACATTCACATGAGGGCATAACACAGAGACGGGCAAGTCCTCGGCAGGGAGGCACGCTCTGCGGGAGCGCTGAGGCTACAGCCCCAGGGAGGAGGAAGAGGAGAGCGCAGAGAGAAGAGGCCACAACCAGCGGATGTTCAGGGCCTTCTGCGAGCTGCCCTTTCTCTTTCACTTAAGTTACTGGACAGAAAAGCTGACACCTGCAGCCCCACTAACCCCCGGAGAGGGGGGAGGGCCTCTGGAGACGTCTAAGTTCAAGGACCCTTTCTTCTGCTGGCCCTCCACCCACCCCCTGTATGAGAGTAGGGGGCAGGAAAGGGGCAAATAGACACCAGGCAGGAGAAGAAAGATTAGGGGTACAGGCGGAGGAGCCAAAAACAGGGCAAGAGAAGCAGAGAAGACACACACAGGGTGTGTGGGGTGGTGGCAAACCAGAAATCTAGAAGGAAAGAGAAACACAAAATAGGAGAAAGCAAAAGAGAGAGTGAGGGAAGAAAGAAAAAAGAAAGAATGCAGGAAAAGGAGAAAGGAGAAGGAAGGGGGGAAAGGCCAGGGAAAGCAAGAGAGGGGTAAGGACAGAAATGGAGAAGAGAAAATCAGGAGAGAGAGAAAAGGGCTAGTGTGTGATTTATTCCCTTCTCTGGTTCAAGACCCAGTTCCCCAGCCTCCAAAGGATTCAAAAAACTTGTTGGAAATAAATCCCGAACAAGGACTAAGACAGCCATGGGCCCTGCCCCGCCGAGGTTCTGCCCGCTCAGTGCGGGTCTCTCAGTACCTGGTGAGGCCACCTGCGCTGGGCGCCCTCAAACACCGCCTCTCTCAGATCCCCGGCGCCTAGCCTGGAAGGCAAGTGCGTCGAGGCAACCGGGGTTCTAGGAGCCCAGGTCCACGAGGTTGGCCGACATGGGGTTGAGGATGGAGTCCTGCAGGCTGTGATGGTGTTGCAGTGGGTCTGCGCCGCCTCCACCCGGCACGGGCACTGGCACCGCGCTGGGGCCGGGAGGGTGGCCCAGGCTGTGCAGGGACGGCAGCCCTGGTGGCGGTGGCGGGCTGAGCAGTAGCGCGGGGCTGGACGAGGAGTGATCTGGTGTCCCGGACGGAGTCTTCTCATCCTCCGAGCTGCCTAACACGGACTTGCCGCTGCCATTCAGTGAGGAAGCCAATGGGTTGTGGCTGTTGGAACTGGAGTTCTCGCTGTTCTCCCTGCAGGTGGAGGATCAAAGCAGACAGGTCAATGGGGAAATTGAGCCACTCGGCGCCATCTCACTCTGGAGCCTGACGAGGGAGCCGGAACTGCTCCGCTGCTTGCGGGTATTTTCGGTTTCTTCCATTTTCTCACCCGGCCTCAGGGTTCTCTTAATCTCTTAACCCCGGATTTTTTCTCTTTTCTCTCCCTGTGCCATATGTATTTTCCCCTACTTCTCATTTTCCCAATCTCTTGAACGTATCTTTCTTGTTTTCTGTATTTCCTGCCTATCTCCTTCCCCCAACAGTTCTTTTCAGAAACTGATGGGTAAAGGGAACAGGGCTCCCTAGAGTTGGGGAATGGGCAGAAAGAAAGAGAAGATGCCTGGATTTTCAGACCCTTTAGGCTCCGCAAGCCTGGTTTGCTTGGGTGGAAGTGGGGCTACAGGATGAGGGACTCTAAATCCCAGGCTGAGAGCCCCAGGAAGTTGGGCATCTCACAGGCCCTCATTTCCCCTTGCTTTTCTCCACCTCAAGGAAAACTTGCTGGGCACAGGCTCCTGGGGCTAAGGGTCCTTTTCCTATAGCTCTGAACTGGGAGGGCCAGTGAGGGTTCTTCTTGCTAAGGTTAGGGAGGGGATTCCAAGGATGGAGGTCTCTTTCCTTGGTGGCACAGTGGAAATTTCAGCTGGGAGACCAGAAGCTGGGGCCATGGAGAGCAGCCCCTGGGAGAAAGGAGAAGGAAGGGAGGGGACTGCTAGGCAGTCTAGGGACAAGGCCTAGACTTTTGAATTTTTGTAACGGAGCCTGAATCTGCAGCTCTCACCTGGGGCCTAGCAGGGCTTCAGGAATCTGGACATAGGCCTGTCCGGGTGGAGGAGCACCCAGCAGACAGAAGCGACCTCCAGCTCTGCCTTTGAGTGACAGCCCAGATCTGGATATTGAAATCCTGGGCAGGATCATCTTCACTGGCCTCCCTTTTTGTTATGGCTTTCCTGGTTAGGGCTGGCAGCTGAGACCACATCACTGTGTATACTCCAATTTCTTGGTCTGGGATGCCAGGGCCCCACTTATTATACCTCTTCACTTCAACCCCCAGATCTGTTTCCACTGTCCAGCCTTCCTACCCCTGACCCTGATCATCCAACTCCCAGCTGCACATGCCCCATACCACCTACCCCAGGTGTTGCTGTTATCCTCAGGCTAGATTCTATTTCCACAGTTTCTCTCCAGACTTGGGGCTTTGAGGGCTACAGGACCTAATGGTCAGCCCTTAGGCTAGCTCAGGAAGACCCCAGGACATACAACTCCCAGTGGCTTTCAATTCTGTTGCTCTCAACTCAACCCAAACATATCAACCTACTCACTGAAGAGGGTAAGGCATGAGGAGAGAAGGGTTAAGGCCCTGGAGGGCCAGGGAAGGCAGAGAGGGGCAGGTATTTTTCATCCTCTCCCAGAGCTTATACTTCCTCCCTGGAGGCTTTCACCTCTAGGTCCTTTCTATCTGGGACAGACAAAGGATTCACTCTCAGCTCCTGGGCCTTTGCCCATCCAGGTCATTCTAGGGAAGTTTTATCCTAGTCCTGACCCTTGATCTCACTTTGGCCTGGGGTCAAGGCTGAGGAGATGCACTGCCAGCGCCAATATGCGACCTGGTTCCACCTGGTCCAGACTTGACAGAGATCCCAGTCCACAGTGCTGACCTCCCTCAAAGCCCAAGCTTCTACACTTTTCTCCACAAGCGATCAGGAAGTTAGCTGACAACTTCCCGGATTGCTTTGCCCGCTTCAGACGAATCCCTGCCCCGCGCCATCTCCAGCAAGAGCTAAGAGCCATCCAGGTCAGGCCAGACTGCAGCTGGGGTGTGGCTGGGCCTGGAGGACCAGTTTGGGCCTCTCCAGGGGTGGACAGAAAGCCCCGCGACTCTTCCCTCAGTCCCTGGAGAGCTGGAGCTGAAACTCTACTTACTCGTACCTTTCCTTGGCCTCAGCCGCCCGGTCGCGCTGCCGCCGGTTCTTGAACCAGTTGCTGACCTGCGTGGTGGTGAGGCCCGTGGCCTCCGCCAGCTCACGCTTCTCGCGGGGTGAAGGGTAGGGGTTGTGCGCGTACCACTCGCGCAGCACGCTGCGACTTTTTTCTTTGAAGCAGTAGCTGGTCTCCTCGCCGTCCCAGATGGAGCGCGGCAGCGGGAACTTGCGGCGCACGCGGTACTTTCCCACAGCGCCCAGGGGTCGGCCGCGCAGCTTCTCTGCCTCGATATAGTGCGCCTTGAGCCACAACTGCTGCAGCTTGGCGTGGTTGTGCGGAGAGAACTGGTGGCTCTCCAGGATCTTGTAGAGCTCGCGGAAGTTGCCGCGGTGGAAGGCCACCACGGCCTTGGCCTTGAGCACGCTTTCATTCTTGTGTAGGTGCTCACAGGCGGGCAGCGACCACAGGAAGCGGCCCAGCCGCTCGATGTTGCCGCCCTGCTGCAGCACCTCGCACACGCATGCCACTTGCTCCTGCGTGAAGCCGAAGGTGGGCAGCATGGACATCGTGCCGGTTGCGCCCCCGCCCGCCCCCGCGCGTCCTCACCGCGCCGCACAGTCCCACATGAGCGCCTCCGCGCCGGGCCGTGCGGGCCGTCTGGTCAAGAGAAGAGGGCGGGCCGGGCCTCCTGGCCTGGCGCTGGCTCTCTGTGATCCCCGAGTCACAGTAGTACGTCGCTGCACCAGGCACCAGTCGCCAGCAGCTCTGCGTCCCCGACGCCCGCGCGCCTTGCCTGTGCCCTCTTCCAAGCCCGGGGGCCGCCCGGGGCGCCGCTCCGCATGCTCCGAGCCCGCCTGCCGTTCCGTCGCTAGCTCCTGGCTCGCTCTCCCTCCCGTCTAGCTAGCTCGCAGCTTTTTTAATAATATTATTCTAAGCGGGCATGAGGCACGGCGGCCCGCGCCCTGATTGGTCCGGTTATCTGACCCAGGGCCTGCCCGCGCCAGACAATAGTTGGAGTCAAATTATTCGCCATGGAGACGCTGTCAGTCACTGGTAACCCGAGCCCCGGCAGGCCGGGCGGCTCCCCCAGCCGGCTCCGCTGACAGATCGCCCGGCTCAGCGCAAAGCGGAGGGCGGCTAGAGATAGGAGCCGGAGGCGCTCGGAGAGCCTGAGAGGCGGAGAGGGGCCTGGTAGGGGCCGGGTAGAGGCCCGCGGCGACGGTGATTGACGGGGCGGACGCCCAAAGAGCAAGGGAGATGGAATACACTGGCGGGGAGGGGTAGGGGGGGCGGAATTGGGGACGCAAGAAGAGGAAAGGGGGAGGATCAAGCAGGGGAAGAAAGAGGAGAGCTGGGAAGGGGGAGGATCATTTAAGGGGGTGCCCCGGAGGAAGGGAAAAGAGAGGAGTGGAGGGATCTTGGGGTGGAAGAAACTTTGGGTAGCTGTTCGCAAAGGAAGGCACTACAGCCTCGCCCAGGCCCAGCAGAGTGCCCTCCTGTCTGCACCTGGGTCACCGCTTCCCTCCCAGGGTCACTTTTCGCAGGGTAGATTCTCTACAGGAGTGGGTTAGTGGGATGGGAGAGCTTCGACGCGCTCGGGTGCCACTGGAAGACTTGACTTTTTCTGCTGACAGCGCCCCACCCCCATTCCAGAAACTCCGGACTCAGGCGGTCCTCGAGGGAAAGGGAGAGGGGGTAGGAGAGAGGACGGGGGAAGTTTTGGCAGTGGTTGCAGGCGTACGCCGGAGAATCAACTTCCCGGAGAATCCCGCCTTTCCTCCTTCTAACCCAGCCGGCTGCCCCACGGCCGACGCCGCGCCAGCTCGGCGCTCTCAGCTTTTCGCCGGGCGGGGACTCAAACTTAACCCCACGGCTCCCGAGGCCGAGAAGCGCATTGCAGTTTCGTGTGGCCTCTGCGGAAGTTGACTCCAGCCGGCAGCGGCAACGCGGAACCCAAGGACAGCGTAGACCCGGGGAACAGCGCAGACCCCCTACTGTGCCCACTGGGGGGCGGGAAGGCAAAAGCAGGGAGTTTAGTACGATGTCGGCGTCTCCCCGTTGGGTGCCCGAGGACGAGAGTGGAGGCAGGATCTCCCGCCTGTCCGCTTGGGCTTAGTTCGCGCTCCTGGCCACCGCAGCCTGGAAACAGGGTGACTGAGTTTCAGAATGAGGGACATGAAAAGGGAGTTCTTGTTTTTTGCCTCTTTGCCAGGGCGCCCGCAGAAACACATGGTGCTGGTTCTGTGGGAGAAGGGCTAGCAAGAGGAGGAAGAGCTGGGGGTCGGGGGGGTGGGGGTGGGAGGGGATCTCCTACTGTTTCTACTGTTTTAAAGAGCCCCAGGCTTAGCTCCTTCCCCAATTTGTCCCTTCCTCTTCCGTTTCCGTCTTTCCCTTATGCTGCTGCAGGCCTGGAGCTCCCATTGTCATTTTCAGTGCCAGGACCCTAGCCATCACAGATCCTGGGCTCTGCCCTCAGCCTAGGGCCTAGGCCACATTTCTTTGTTCCCACCCTTTTAAGCTTTCTGGCGGGGGTGGGGGGGTGGGGGGGTTGTGCTTGAGTACTGAAATGGGAGTCCAGAGCCCTGGGTTCAATTTTTGATTTTGTTTGTTGTGTATGGGTAAGGTACATAGCACATATTTATTCTTCTGTGTGCCCATTTCCAAAGTTTACACTCTGCTTCAGTATTCTGGAAGGCCTTTGGGAGTGTTGCAGGCGTAAGAGAGTGGAATCCTGGGACTCTCCCTGAGACTTTATTTCTTTGAGGGCCTGCCCTGGTATATTGAGACCATAGGGCTGTTAAAAAAGGTTCCAAGCCAACAACTGGGTAGGAAGAGGCAGGCAGCTTCCTGCAGAAACCCAGGTGGCATCTTTGGAGTCTGCATCTGTGGGCTGAGAGGGGCCCTACTGTGTCTAGGTCACTGTATCCAGAGTCCTAGGCACTGCTACACAAGTTTGGCACAGAGTCATCTGTGAGCCCCCTGGGAGACCTAGGGAAGAATTTACCCCAGGCTTTGATAAGGCCACTTTGCTTTCCTCTAACAGCTCCTTGGAACAGCTCTTTCCAAGACCTCTTCTGATACATGTTTAAAAGGATGCAGCTGGCAGGCTAGTCCCAACTATGGTCATGGCCATCTTTTACCTTAGCAAACTCAGGCTGGGGCTGTAGGGGGAGTACCTTGGGCTGGCGTGTGTGAATGGGACCAGCCAGCTATTTTGTGGTGTGGGACTTTGGGCCAGTGTGTGTCCTGTTCCTCTTCATTCTCTGCTACTCTTAGATTGAGGCCTGGGCGATCTGTCAAGTCCCTGCTGGTCTGAGCTGAGGTGGGTCTATGAATACTAACCTTGAAAAAGTGGGTGATCTCTGTAGCCTTAGCCAAAGCCTTCATGTGAATGTGACCTTCCTTTGGGCCTTGCAGTTTCAATGTTGAACTTGTCCCAGGACTGGATTCTGCCAATAGTCTGTGAAAGCAGACTTTTCTGGGCTTTTTCTAGAACTTCAACGTCACTGTCTCTCTAAGTGCTGCCCTCTTTGCAGTCTTTGGGCCATAAGCCCAAAAGTTAGCCCTGCCAGGAGCCTCAGGCAACACTCAGAAGTAGAGAGAGACCAAAACAGAGGTGGAACCTCCATCTTGGATAATACAGTGTGTGCCATGTGAGCAGTCATTACAGAACAGGCACAGAAAGCCCTGAGCACCATACTCAATGTATGGCATGTTTGTTTGTATTCCACTAGTTATCGTCTTCATCCTTATTTGTAGGAACTGGTTCTAGCTGATCTGGGCCAGAACCTCTTGGCAGCAGGGACAGCTGGGCACTTGTCCTAAAAAGGTTACAAGCTAAGCTAGGATCTCTTCACATTTCTTAGCCCATTCCCTGATGATTTTTGCCACAGGTCAGAACATTTGAGAAGTGTCTGGGTGAGGATTTGATAGACACCTGCCTTACTGGTAGACAATCTCAGCCCCAGATCTGGCACCCAGAGCCTCTGCTGAGAGGCCTGTGGCTGAGGCACTTTGAGTCTACCCCATCCCAATCTCTAGGATCTCCCAAAGACCTGTACTCAAGAGGCTTACACTTGCTGTCTCAACAAGTACAAATAGGAGAAGCTCCATGGCTAAGAAGGAGAAAATCTTTGTAAAACTGTGGACATGTGGGTTTCATCAAAATGGCTCCTTTTATGTCTAGGCTTCCCGAAAGTCCCCCTGGAGGATGGGACTTTTTGGAAAGCGGCAGTAGGGCTGGGTGGGTGCGCCCCAATGATCTCATGTCCTTGATTCTTGGTCAGAGACATTCTGGGACCTTTGTGTCTGGAGCTGTGTGGGCAGCTCCTAGGACAGAGCCCAAACACCCACTGTTCAGTGACCATTGCTCAGACCAGGGCTGGCACAGGGCACCCACAGTGGTGGTGCTGCTGATTTTGGGAGAAAAGGAGAAAGCACCTGCCTGACTTCCCAGTGGTTTTGGATTGGGACTATTTCAGAAAGAATGGGCTGATCTAGGGAGAAAGAGCTGCTCACTGGCTATCTCCAAGGACAGTAGATGGGAAGGCCTGTGTCCTCAGCGAACTGGAAACTTCGTTTGTGGCAGAGGGCCGAAGAACCAGAGCGCAAGAACTTTTCTTTTTTCCAATCTTTATTTTTTCAATGTATAAAAGCTGTAGAAATGTCCTGGGCAGACTAGGGCCCTGGCGCCGCCCGCCGCTGGCCCTCCGTGCCTCTCCGAGCGTCAGTTGCCGGGTTGTGTTGGGCACGGTCTCCGGACAGTTCCCGGAGCTCCTGCTGTTGCATACCGGCCGGGGCAGTGCGGCGCAGGGCCTGGGCGGCGCGTTTCGTTGAAAGCGGGCCAGCGGCGCCGGGCGGGTGTGCGCTGAGGCTGCCGTCGCCTCCCCACCGGTCCCCTTGCTCCAGCGGGTCTGTCGTTTCCAGGCAGACGCAGACGGGCATTTGCAAACCCTGAACCCCGCCGTTTTCTGTGTTGCTCAACCTTTGGGACAGGCTAACGCGGACATCCCGTTCACACGAATTCTCCGTTTCAGAGGACCGGCCCTGCGGCGCCCGGAGCCCGAGCAAGCTTGCCGAGCGCTGGGCTCCGAGAGGTCACATTCCCGAAACGTCGTGAGCCTCGCCGTCGCCAGAGCCGCACGTGGCTGGCGAGGTCACAGGCACCAAGGACGACAGCAGCAGGGTCCCCACGGGTCACCGCTGCCTCTCTGTCCTCCGTGCCTTAAGCTGTGACCCACACAAGCTGCCAAAGGGCCCTCAGAGAAAACGGTTTGGAGGCTGCGGCCTCACGGGGGATTTTGTTCAAACGAAAAGAGCCAGCGCAGGGACTCAGAGCCCGTTTGGAGGCCGGCAAAGTGGCGAATCAGCCCTTTCCGCGCCAGGGCCAGGCAAGATCCGACGCGGGTGCCCCGGCCCGCGGCGCTGGCCGCCTTCCCGCAAAGCCCGGCCGGCTCGCGGCCTTTAGTCCCCGCGCGCGGTCACGCCCTAGTCCTGGAGTCCCTTCCCAATGCGCGGCGCTCCCCCTAGGCTCCTCACCTGAGAGTGGGGGCCGAGGGCGCGGCGGACCGGGCCTCCAGGGAAGGACCCACTCCTGGCTTTTGGTTCAGGGAGCGGCCGATGTCCGCCGCCGGGTTGTTTCTGGTTGAGGCTTTGGAGGGGATGTGCGTTCCCGTCCCGAGCGCGGCAGGGTCTGCGCGCCAGCGCCCCCAGGCGGCATGTCCCAGCTGTGGAGTCAGCGGGTGCGTGCCCGCTGTCCCCTGGGCCCCCAGACCAGCGGGGAGAGGGCGCCGGGAAAGCCCGCCGCGTCCTCCCTTCTCACCCCAGCACTGACCCGCGGTGCGCTGGCTGAGAGGGCTGGAGAAGGGAGCGCGTCGGTGAAGAGCGCTACCTCGGAGGCAGACACAGCCCGGCGGTGCCGCAGGTCGCCAGACAGAGTCTAATCGCAGGAGTCTTGGGGAATATAGACGCATACACAGCGGCTTTTCTCCACCGCGCGATTCCCCTGGAGCTTCTGGGCGCCCGGGAAATGTTGAATGGACGCCGGAATGACCAATGCGGTTTGACTGACAGCAACAACTGGGAAGTGACCAGGCCAGTAGGAGAATGGCCCTCGTCCTCCTCTTTTCCTGCTCCTCTCTCCCAGCCTGTTTTTGATCCTCCCCTTCCTTGTAGGGGAGGTCTTAGGGAGAGGGACGCCTTCCTTTCAAGGACAAGTTCTGGAGTCTCCTTTAGGCCCAAAAAGCTACTGACTGAACTCACTACTTTTAGAAATTCCATGTCTAACCGGCTATATAGCATTACCAGGTCCCCATGGACTTCGAGAAAGAAAGTTTTCTAAGTAGAGTTATTCTAATTTTTCTATGGACTGCTGTCTTTAGTTGCATTTCCTTAGCACTTTACAAAAATCCTCTGTAGGCAAAGGTAGATCAGGTTTCCTGTAAGAAGTGACTTTTTTTTTCTTCTTTCCATTACCTGTGAGAAACTCTATCTGGGAGTAGGGATTCCTGGCTTGGCACTTCTCTCTCATGCAGTATCTATTTTTATTACCATTAATTACAATGCATCAGACCCACTCATCAGTGATACCCCTACCCCTGGCTGGTGACTGCTCTTGGCTCTCCCAGTGTGGGTAGCGCCTGGGCAAGAGGCCACTCCCACCTGGCCACTGGAGGCAGCCACACAGGGGTTTCAACCAAGTTCTGCATTTTTAAAGGGAACCTGGAAAAAGCCAGCATTGTTCTTAACTTGGAAATCCAATACTTTGTTGTCTCTGTGAATTAAGGCATCCAGGGGCTGTTTCGTATAGAAGAATGTGTGCTAATTAATTTATGCACAGTGCTGTGAAAACACTTTAATGAAGTAGGTAGAAACCAGATACAGCCCTGCTGGGGAGGGCGGATGGCTCAGGCAAACCTGTCCTGCTGTAGAGAGACCTAGTCAAAGTCAGCCTCAAATAGATGTCTTCTGGTATCATTGTGGCATTCTGGTTTGTGGTGACAGGTAAGGTTGGCCTTCTTGTAATAAGCAGCTTTGTTCCAACCATTCTAATACAGTTGCACTGTTAGCATATGCTCACACATAAAGAAGATAGAGTGGGGAGGGCAGAGAATGTGAGCTTTGGCATCAGACAGGCCTGGGTCCTTTGGTAAGTTACTCAGTCACAGAGCCTTATTTTGTTCATTTGTAGAATGGGGATACGAGCCCAGTGCTTGGTGCACAGTAAGCATACAATTGCTTTGGGAATTAGAAATAAAACTTATGAAACCTCTGGCTCATGGTAGGTGCATAACAATTGAGGCTATCACCATGAGGGCTGTGATTATGTGTTTAGAGTTGCATATCATTAGTGTTATTTCAGAAAGCACTGGGCTCAATAAATGTCAAAAAGCAGATTTAGTTTTCAGTTGACAAATATTATCAAGCCTCTGTTATATGCCCAGATCTGGCCTAGGCACTCTGGGAAATGCTTAGATATGTGATTTGAAGCCCTTAGAAGCAGCTGGAAAGACAGGGGCAGGTACAACAGGAGATCATTGGTGTCTATGGTTCACCATCCACAGCAACCTTGGAGTCAGGTTATCTGGGTTAAATCCTGCCTCTGTCATGTAGTAACAGTGTGACCAAGGGTAAGCAACTTAATCTTATGGAGTCAGTTTGCTGGTCTGGGGAGGAAGAAAAGCAGGTGTAACAAACACCTTGTTCCCAGGTTTTTGGGAAGAAGAAACAATCTAATGTATGTGAAAAGGCTGAATCACTGTTTGGAGGCAAAATGGAGACCATCAGCTGCCATAATTTTTTGCATTGTGTGATAGTGTTTTCAGGATTTTGTTTGCTTTAGAACAATTCTCAGAAAGCAAAGGACAGCTTCATACAAGAATTACAGTTGCATATTCCCATGTGGTTGATACAAAGTTTTCTTCTGTTGCATTTGTTCTCAGGACTGAGCACAAAGCAGAACTCATACTGAAAGCCCCATGTGTGCCAACTGTGACTATGACCAAGAGAAAATAAAGTGGTTCCCTTTCCCTCCCTAACTCCTTCCTCCTCAGCCCCCTGCACCTTGAGATAGAGCCAGGTTTATCTGTTGAAATAAAAAGTAAAGCATCTTTACCCACCAATAGAGTATCTTCTATGTATCCTAAAGCAGGATACTAATGTCTAGTGGGTACAATAATACAATAAGTGTACAATATACAATAATACAAGAGTATCTTCTATGTATCCTAAAGCAGGATACTAATGTCTAGTGGGTACAACAATCCTATACTATGTAAAGTGGGTGTGATCAGCATTTGTAAATGAGGAGACAGGCTTAGACAGGCTAAGCAACTTGACCAAGGTCATACAGCTGGTAAGGTGCCTCTAGGAGAAGAGCAGAACCAGGACAAGCTGTGCTTCAGAGAGAGAACAAAGGCACTGGGAGAGGAGCACAGAGAGGAGCTCTGCCTCTGCTCTTGTAGGAGAAGATAAGTCCCTGCCTCACTGACCCAGGGCCTGCCTGTGGGGCAGGCTTTGACTAGTGAAACATGAGTGGATGAGCTGAAGCTTTCAGAGACATTATAAATTGCCACCAAGACTCTTTCTTCTTTTGCCTTTATCCCCAGGTAGGTGCTGCTCCAGCCCATGTCACAGAATGGAAAGGAAGATGGAGCAGAGCCCCAGCCTGCAGCAGAGTCACAGATGACCTGTAGCCCTTTATCTGAGTGATGAATAGTGCGCATGGTGGTAAATCTCTGAGATCCAGGGACTGTTGGTTACTATGGCAAAGCTTAGTAATAGATTTCCCGCTCTTACTGCAAATCTCTCCCTGGAAACTTCCCCTCCAATCCTCTGATCTTTCAGGACTCAGATTAGATGTCGCTTTCCCTGCAAAACATTCCTGATCCTTCACCTCCCCCAGGTCAAGTCTGAGGCCCACGTCACCTTCCTGTCATCATCCCTGGTGATAGCACTTATCTCACAGTGCTGTCACCATAGATTTCTTACCTGACATGACCACGACTGTGAGATCCTTGAAGGCAGAGACCGTATCCTTCCGGTTCTCCTAGCACATAGTTAAGTTCTCCCCCCCTCAAAAAAAAATTTTGTTAAAAAAGGAATGGATTTAGTAGTGTAAGTGATCTTCTACCTGTGTGTCAGATTTTATTTCTTAAAGATGGCTACAACATCTCCCAGTTCACGTGTTTTCTTTTAATGTGACTTTGACGTTCCTCTTATTAAGGTGTGTGTGTGTATGTGTGTGCGCATGTGTGTTCGGCCCCTTAAATATGGGTGAGCTTGTAACTATGGCAGAAGTGACGCAATGTGACTTCTGAAGTTAGGGTCAGAAAGGAAATACACAGTGTTATCCTAGTTCTCTCGGGACACTTGCTCTTGAAACCAGCCACTGTGCAGTCAAGAAGCCCAAATTCCCTGTGGAGAGGCCCATGTGGAAAAGAACTGAGGCCCCCTGAAGCCTAAGTTCCCAAGCAACAACCAGCACAGATTTGGCAGCCAAGTCAGTGAGCCATCTTTTCTTCTTTTTTTTAATTTCAGACTCTTACTCGGGTACACCCGTTTTGTGTGGTTACAGGTTACATAGTTTTCTTTTATATACTTTAAGTCCAATTTATTAGTGCGTCCTTCACTCAGAATGTATGGAAGCAAAACTCAGGGAGCCATTTTGAAAGTGGATCCTCTAATTCCAGGCAGGTTGTCCCAGCTTATACCACAGGAGCCCAGCTCAGCCATCCCTGCCAAGGCCAGCTCAAGCTACAGATTCATGAGTAAACTACATGATTACTATTGTTTTAAATCACTATGTTTTGGAGGGATTGCTACACAGCAGTAAATAATAATAATGAGAACGCTTGGCTTCCTCTTAGTAATTTACTTTTCTCATGAATCTGAATACCTTTCCTGGATCTCAGTCCCACACCTTGAGACTTAATACCAGCCCTTTCCCCTGGGGACCAGATATTATGCTTGTATCCCTGTCTACTGGCCGGGGTTACTCTCTGATGGATCTTAGCCCCTGGAACTCTGAGGCTGCCCCTGTCTGGATCCAGGCAGTACACAAGAACCTCTGTAGACTGACCACCCAACAGACTGTAACAAACGGGTCAACGTACAGAGGTGTTCAGCACAAGGAACTAGGCCTACTGTATTGATACATAGATGTGGGGCATGTCTGCTCCATGAAAATTAGGTCAATTTAAGGAGGTGACCAAGGTAGGGAAGTGACCAACTGTGGATATTGTACTGTACTTTCTCCAGGGTCTGTCCCTGGACTAGAGCTCTTGGATCCCCTGCAGTGGAGAACTAATAAGTGTACTAAGTGTCCCACTTCCCACTGGACACCAGGCAGTGCCTTATGCTTCCCAGCAAGGGAAAGGACCCTGCTAGGGCAAGTTTCCAGTCCTGTGATAGCTTCATTCTCTCCCCTGGTTCACAAGGCTTTCCACATGTCTCAAGGCTTCCTTAGGACTGCCTAAATGAGGACAATCTCTTAGTGTCTTCACTACAAAGGGATTAATATGAAGGGCTACCCCATGAGGTGATTGTGAGGACTTAATGGACCCTATCTTGTGTTTGGTAAACTTTCAATCTCCCTCTAGACTTGTGCTGCCTGAATTAAGAAAAACCTGCAGAGTGGACAGAAGGGCCACAGTGGGAGACACAGCAGAGTCACCATCAACCAATGTATTTCCCCTTCAGAGAACACACACCGTGACTTCCTACAGAGAGCATACACAGAAAAAAAAGTATAGTTTTAAAAAAAGTTAATGTTAAAGAGAAATAAAAATATCTTCTCCTGTGGGTTCAGGGTGGGGAAGGGGGGGTGAGGGTTCACTGCATTCAGCTAAGGCTGTAAGAAAGGGAATGGGCAGGACCCAGGGCAGAGGCACCAGGAGGGAAGAGCATGTATAGTCAGAGAACAGATTCAGACTGCAGAGTTCAGGAGCCCTTTATAGGGTGAGATATCCTCATGGGAAAGGCTGAAATTAAACCCACGAGATTGTTAGGTGATATAGTTTGTAGCCCTAGCCAGAATTTAATTTAGAGTTCTTGTTCAAAGGGTAAGTGAAGGGACAGAGACATGTAGAATCAAACAGGAATGTACATGCACCCACATTTAAGCACAGATTCATATTGTACTTACAAATATCTATGCCTACATGCATTTATAAGTAATATACATTAAACATACACATAGGCAAATGTCTGTCCCTACACATACACATGTGGGTGCACACTAATATGTGATTCTTATGACAAATAGGAATGACCGATACACATATTCATACTCACATGCAGAAATAATTCCTGGAGTCATAGGAACTGGATCCCCTTCAATGTCCTGTGCACACCTCTGTGTTACCCCCAGAACAGTCCTTTGTAAAGGACTTTTTTTTTTTTTTGAGACAGAGCCTCAAGCTATCCCCCTGGGTAGAGTGCCATGGCATCACAGCTCATAGCAACCTCCAACTCCTGGGCTCAAGCGAGTCTCCTGCCTCCGCCTCCCAAGTAGCTGGGACCACAG